>QQSS02186899.1:0-13594 GCA_003687565.2 Craspedacusta sowerbii | reverse complement strand
TATGTATGTATGTATGTATGTATGTATGTATGTATGTATGTATGTATGTATGTATGTATGTATGTATGTATGTTCATTTGTTGCTAATTGTGCTTTCAGGTACCATGAAAACTGTCGGATTTTTCAAGATCGCCTGGTTAGTGACACTGATCGCACGTGGCTGAGAGAGCTTTTACGAGAGAAGCTTACGAATGCCTTCAA
Source organism: Craspedacusta sowerbii (assembly GCA_003687565.2). Lineage (NCBI taxonomy): Eukaryota > Metazoa > Cnidaria > Hydrozoa > Limnomedusae > Olindiidae > Craspedacusta > Craspedacusta sowerbii. Next base: position 13,393 of record QQSS02186899.1, on the reverse strand, counting down.
AATGAACTTTGAAAATGTAGTCACGCAGGAGCCTTTGCTGTATGCGGACTTTCTCATCCCAAGTGCAGATGTCAAAGTCTATGCTGAGGTGGTAGTTCACGAGAAGGTACTGCTCAAAGTTTGAAGATATTCTGATATCTAAGTTTTTCTGATGATACAAGAATTATTGTAGGTCGCCCTTTTTTTAAACAAGCTCTAGAATTAAACGCTATACGAACGTGTTAGTGGAATGGCTCTCACGTTTTAACTTGTTAACTTGCTTCACGACATCATATCTCTTATTTTTCAGATCCAAATTATTCTCCGGGACTATTTGGAGGACTACAATCAAGTCAATATTTCTCAGATGAAGCTCGTGCTTTTCTCAGATGCGATTCAGCATATTTGCCGAATTAGTAGAATCATTCGTCAGCCACTTGGAAACGCGCTATTACTCGGTGTTGGTGGAAGTGGCAGGCAGAGTCTTACTAGGCTTGCGACTCACATGTGGGTGTTTTGTCTGTCTGCCTCGGTTCCTGCATCTTCCATACAAGTAGCTTCGCGCGTTCTGCTTGTCATTTCCTAGCTCATATATTTAGTAACTTTTAGACAGCTCCAAAAAGATATCTTTCTACTGATAGCGCATGATTTCTCCGAGTACTGACTCTGTTCTTTGCTAGTTGTCGCAAATCTTACTAATGCTCGTCATGTCTCTACTGTTCAATATGCCTTCAAAGGCTCTGCACTTCTCTTTTTCTTGGTGTTCATTCTTTTCAATATTATTTAATTACATCAGCGCTGAATACGAACTGTTCCAAATTGAGCTATCGAAGAGTTACGGTATGGCTGATTGGCGTGAGGATATAAAGAGACTTCTTCTAAGGGCTGGCGTGGAGAACAAGCCAATCGTTTTCTTGTTTGTCGATACACAGGTAGGCACGTAGTAGCGATCTTCTAATGCGTCTATTCAGACCATCTATTTCTTCGAGCCTGTCTATCTGTCTGTCTGTCTGTCAGTCGGCCTATTTCTCTGCCTGCCTGTCTGCTTGCACTGGAAGCAATTCATTGCAAATACTAAGTTTTTGTTTCACGGCATCTACAAGGCTGCTTTGCTCTAGGCTCTTAGGCGCTTTTTTTTTTACTTTCTGCATTGTACAACAATCTCTTCTCGTTGCTTTAATCGTGCTGTAGCGAAAAAACGTCGCAAGCATAATTTCTTGCTGTGCTTGTTGGTTAGATCAAGCCTTGTTGGGTGTATGAATACCACAGAAACGTAGTATATTTTGTTGATGTTTGACTGCATTTCTAATTTTCCTAATTCAGATTAAAAGTGAAGTGTTTTTGGAAGACATAAACAGTATTTTAAACTCTGGCGACGTGCCAAACATCTACGCTAGCGATGAGTTAGACACTATTTACACCTCAATGAAGCCCATCGTTCAAGATGAAGGCCAACAACTGACCAAAGCAAACCTGTTCATGGCCTACACAAAGCGAGTGCGGTCCAACATTCACATCGTGATATGCATGAGGTTATTAAAGCACTCTGCTTGTTTTCCGTTGTTGTTTTCGTATTGTTGTTGTTACCCTTTCATCATTGCTCTTCTTTCATCACCGTTTTTTTTTCTGTGCTCTGCTGGGACAACTAGGTTCTTCCTGATAAAGCTGCCAATCTTCCATCCTCGCGTTCACGTCATCTCGTTGTCGTAGTTTCAGCTGCCTGGAATCCCTGTAAAATGCCACATTGACGGACCATGAGCCTGGGGATCTTCTTGTCAGACAATAATTTGGGTGCTTTGGTGAAGTCTATACAGAAAACGGGCATGCGTGCTGTAAGTGGGGTAAAAAGAGTGATTGTGCAATCGAGATTATCAACCTTTGCTCATCCAAGAAAGCACGCAGTTGCAACAAGTAGTGGTTGAGCTTCTCTAAAATTTCGGTAAAATCTATCGCGAGGCTCATCTTGAAAGCGTGAGGGTGGCACTCGCCAACGCCGTAATTTGATTGTCCCGGGGGAGTGTGCCTTGATGCGAACATGTCGAGTCTTGAAATTTGGTTCCTAAACAACACTCGTGCCTGCAGTCCTTTAAGAGTGGTCAAGACCAGCGAACAATGCGGACAGCTGTCCATCGTAGCCAAAATTGCAGCAGTAACGCACAAGACAGGTCTATAGCCACGAGGACAGCTCGATGGGCAGGTTTCCGTTGATTGAAGGCTTATTTTACATGCGTTGCTACCTCAAGAATTCCGGCGAGAATAGCGTGTTGTTTCTGGAAACGTTGTTGCGAGAGTTGCATTCCAAGGTTTTGGTGTATAATGTTAGTATTCACCTTTTCGGTGGCGCATGGTATTCTTCTCAGATCTAGCTTTATCCTACTGTAACGTCTTAGCCTGGTTTAAAGGTTGGATGAATGTGGGATTTATTCCACATTTGTCGGCATGACTCCAATGCTCAGTGACATGTTGTATAAATGAACCAGGTACTGAAGTCTACTATGTTCAAGTTTGTTTAGATGATACATAGCTATTTGGTGTGGTCCCATGCCAACGGAAGGCTGTGCTATGTGGATAATTCTTCGCTTGTTCCATAGTGGTGAAGTTAGGGGCTCTTTGGCGATTAAGGTTAGTTTTGTCGGAGGAGTAGCAGTTGACGTAGGACTTGAGGTGCCAGGCAAACTAATGCTGCGTGAAGTCGTTGTTATGCGATTTTTATCACTGCCCTGCCTTTCTACGTAGCTATGGTCCCTCGCAGTTTTTGTGTGGTCCAATGGGACATCCGCAACCAGAGGTTCTTCCGCCAGATGGTGCCAGATGACCTTGCTTTTTGTCTGAAGCATATGGTGGATCATGTGGTTTTATAGCCTTTGGGACAACTACTCTCAACTAAGTCCGTATTTGTTATGGGGATCTTAACAAATTGCTGCTCTACATGCTCGTCCGGGGTCATGGGCGTCCGTGGCGGGATGATCGCGAAGGTCAAGGTGCCTTTGAATAATCTCACAGAACCGCTGTATGTACCTCATCCGGCTGGTCCTGTCGCACACCACTTCAACCTGATCTTTTCGAATTCGCGTACGTTGGCTTTGGTTCCGTCTCTTGTATGCAGGCATGTGACGGACGGGATGCCTAGGAGCTCCTCTAGTTTTACCGCCAAAGCAGTTACGGTTGTGCCTATTACGTTTGCTAGTTGAAGCTACTTGCAGCTCGTGCTGCTGGAGTTGATCTTCTTTGATGTTTGATTTGTTGTTGTGCCGCTTGTTGCAGCAGTTCGACTTTAATCTGGAGCAGCGGAAGTGCAGCTAATTTACACTTGGTACAGCTGATTACGTAGCCGGTCTTTGTTATTGAAGTTGCACATCGCGGACATGTCCGTATTCTGGTTTTCTGTTTAATATTACAAATAAAAAGGACTCGGAGCAGACCGTTTGGGAATTAATTGCCCGCAGGTAAAACTCCGTAGTTAATGAAGTCGGGGAAGGTTGTGACGTGCATTGGGCCGGGTGCCATTGGGTGGTTTTGCGTGTTTGTATGTACGCACGGGTCCATGTGTGTGTGTGTGCGTTCCTGTGTTTGTGCTTTTTTTTTTTTTTTTTTTTTGTTTGTCGTGCGTCGCAGAATAAAGCGACTTTCGTCCGCGACTTCTAATCCTAGGATCGCCTAAGCTTGATCTTTTCCCTTGCTGACGAGATGCTGTATGTCATACACACCTTGGGTTATATTTAATTCGGTTTGCATGCATCTAGAAGCGATAGGTCATAGGAATACTTGTTACTAATTAATGTTTATTATTTTTACCGTTTTTTTTTACAGCCCAATTGGTGAAGTATTTCGTGCTCGCCTGCGCCAATTTCCTTCGTTGGTTACCTGCTGCACGATCGACTGGTTTTCTGAGTGGCCAAAAGAAGCACTCGTGTCTGTGGCCAACACGTTCATTCAGGAAATGCCGGAGATCGATCCAGCAACCACTAATGTGGAAGCCCTTGTACGTTGCTTTAGCTGCTGACATGCGTTTAACTTGACCGTTAATTTGTCATTTGCAGTGTTGCAAAACGCATTGAGCTGCAGAGTTCTTGGTTTTACATTAACGTTTGTGAAAGACTTGAGTGAATTCTGCGCAAGAATTTACAATCAACAGCTTACTGCTGCATCCTGCTATTACCCCTTCGTCTTATCTAACCATAGGTGTCACTTATGGGAACGTTTCACCAGACAGTGTCCCAGAAATCTAAAAAGTTTCTTGCAGAGCTGTCGAGGCACAACTATGTAACGCCAACTAGCTACTTGGAGTTGCTGGCTATATTTAAAAAAGTCTTAGGCATGAAAAAGTTAGAGATCGAGAATGCCAAGAATCGAACGAAGACTGGGCTCGACAAGCTTTTGAGTACGCAGCTGGAGGTGACAAGACTTCAGCAGGACCTCAATACGATGCAGCCGCTGCTAACCCAGGCGGCCGTGGAAACTGAAGAGACTATGGTGAAAATCCAAAAGGATACTGTAAGATATCCATATGTCTTATATCTTCTTTAATGAACGAAGGAGGCCGAGGCTTGGGAAGGTGGCACCCATGAAGTGGAGCAACTGCGAATTGATTGCAGCAATGTCTGTATCGTGCAAATAGTAAGACTCACATCTGATCTCATTTTCTTCCAGGTGATAGCCAACGAAACGAAAGACGTTGTTCAGAAAGAAGAGCGGGAGGCAGCCAGAAAAGCCGAGGAGACGAAAGCCATAGCAGATGATGCGCAGCGGGACCTAGAGGAAGCAATACCTGCCTTGGTTAGGAGCGTGTGGTTATCACCCAGTTTCGCTGACGCGCTTCCGCACATTAACTAACATAATCATGGTTTTCTTCGCGTTTGGTACTTTTTTATTTGTTTCTCCTTGTTTGGCTTCTCGTAATCGAGCGCCATGCTGACTTTGCGAAGGTCTTGATTTACTATCCTGATCCTCAGTTCTGCTGGCAGTCTCGTGAAATTCTGTTCAAAGTTTTTGTGGCCAGTCATTCAGGTTTTTAAACTCAATGCGAAGTGCTTTTAGTGCTGACGAGATTTTATAGCGATGCTTGTTTATGGTGTTGCTGTATTTTAGGAAGCGGCCTTAGCAAGCTTGAAGTCTTTAAACAGAAATGATGTTGTGGAGGTGAGTTCTGACATTCTTGTGAGTTACTGGATTGTTGATTTTTATTCGTGCTATTTTATGGAAGAAGACGAGTGATAATATGTTACATGTGGATTATGTGGAAAAATAATAAAGTTTCCCTGGAGTGCACCGTTTCTAGTTGCGGCTCTAAAGTTTGCCTTTTCTTGTGGGCGTGGTAGAAATTGATGGAGCTCTTATTTGGTTTTATGTCGGATATCTCGCTTTCCTGCTTACAGGTTCGTGCCATGCAGCGCCCTCCCCCCGGAGTCAAGCTCGTGGTTGAAGCTGTCTGCATCATGAAGGGATTAAAGGCCAAGAAGATTGCTGGAGATAAGGTACTCGCTTTTTGCATTCATTAAACTTTTGCCGCCACAATTCACTATGGATTACAGATCTGCCTCTCTGTTTAATGACTACGCCATCTTGGGCTATTTCTTTTGTTTGATTTACCGTTTGATTTACTGTTATTATAGGAGCTTGGCATTCTTTTCCTTAGGTTGGCACTAAGGTGGATGACTACTGGGAAGCGGGTAGGACCCTTCTCCAGGATCCCGGCAAGTTTCTGGATATGCTTTTTCAGTTCGACAAAGACAACATTCCTGACGCTGTAATCCAGAAAATTCAACCGTACATCGACAACGAGGATTTCCAGCCGGCCGCTATTGCTAAGGCAGGTCTTATTGATATTATCGGTGTTTTCTACACTTGATATAGATATTGATCACTGAGGTTTCTACATTGGATATAGATATGGTGTTGATGTTAGTGTCTCCCCGTTGCAGGCAACCTGACTCTGCTTGATTTGATAGACCTGATTAGTGCTGGTATGCGCCAGCTGTGTAGTAAGGAAAGTAAGCTCGTCTTGGAGGATGTCTTACAAAAGTTTGAAGACTATATGTGACGTTTGCTTATAGGTGTCAAAGGCTTGCACGTCCATCTGTCAATGGGTGCGTGCTATGCACAAATACCACTTTGTTGCGAAAGCTGTTGCACCGAAGCGGGTATGGCAAGCAACGTTTTTATGCCACACTTCAGGCAATTCGCTTTGTGTATACTGTCAGTGCAAGTTCGCTTACTGCCATTGGGTATAATGTAAAATTTACAGTGAGAAATGTGTAGATTCATCCTCTATTCAGAATTGCATTAGAAAAGTTGTAATAGTACAACGTCATTGCAACAAGTTAACATATATGCCTCCACCCGCGCTCACACGCCCGCGGGCGCGCACTCACATCACGTACACACACGAATACACACACTCTCTCTTTATGTGCATATGTATATGAAGCATGCTTGCCGTTAGTGTCCAGAAAATATACAGGAAGATTCTTTTTGTAGACTTGTTTGGTTGCTGTTGCAAGCACGAGATAGATATCTGACATGGTCTGTTTTTTTGTCCGCTTTAAGGCTGCGCTTGCCGCTGCACAAGATGAACTTATGGAGACACAGCGAATTCTCAACGAAGCGAAAGCTCGATTGGCGGAGGTGGAGGAAGGCATAAGTTCGCTTCAAGCCAAGTATGACGAGTGCTTGGCAAAGAAAGAGGAACTTGAGTTTAAGACGAATCAGTGTGCAGCCAGGCTAGGAAGGGCTGAGAAGGTATAGACTTAGTCGCTTGGAGAAGTCTGCAGTCCATGCTATATACGCACTGAAACAGGAGAATTCTTCTGAGAACCTGATGCTTAAAACTTGCTCTCCGTGTATTGTTAGCTCAACCTTATTGAGAGGATCATTCTTTGCTTTGACAAGCGGACTTTCGCTTACTTTAGCTTATCGGAGGTCTTGCTGATGAGAAGGGTCGTTGGGAAGAAGCGATAGTTTATTTCGACAAGCGCATAATCAACATCGTTGGGGATTTGCTGATTTCTGCTGGCGTAATTGCTTACTTGGGCGTTTTCACGGTATGCCATAGTTTAAGATTACTGCAATGTCCCGGCAGCCTGCAGGTTAAATTTATGAAGGACATGTTCCCTGATCCCGTTGCGAATGAAATATTTGCTTTCGCTGTGTCATTGTGTCTTGTGTCATGTCTTATTCTCCATGCCTCTTTCTGTATCTTCTCATCCACTTGTGCACAGGGAGAGTACCGTACTGATCTTGTTGATGAGTGGAAAGCAGCATTAAAGTCGGCAAATATCCCGCATTCGAGTAATTGTACGCTTGTTGGTACTCTTGGAGATGCAGTAAAAATCCGACACTGGCAGATTTTCGGTTTGCCCAGAGACGCCTTATCAGTCGATAACGGCGTCGTTGTAGAATATTCGAAGCGTTGGCCGCTATTTATTGATCCGCAAGGTCAAGCAAACAAGTGGATAAAAAACCTGGTTGGTATTTCGTTTAGGCTTATTCTTGCACATGCTCTCTCTTCGCTCTTCTTCGCTGCACGAAGAGGTGCTGTAGCGAGCTATTTTCTATACCGATGGAAGGCGTGTCTGTACTGACTTTCTGTGCTACCTGGTGCTCATGAAAGATACACGTCATAGTTTTACGAGACAGCATTGTTATTGGTTTGAGGAGCCTCCTTGGTTCGTAATGGGCTTCTGACACGACTGTTTGTATTTTATGAATTGCGTGTAGGAGAAGGATGCAGGAATCGACGTGCTCAAGTTGACGGACCGCGATTTTCTGCGCAGCTTGGAGAACGCCATCAGATTTGGAAAACCGTGTCTGTTGGAAAATGTTGGTGAAGAGTTGGATCCGGCCCTGGAGCCCGTTCTGTTGAAACTGGTTAGTTCGTCGGTGTGTCTTGCTCGACAATCTACATCCAGCTTTATCCAAGGTTGTTTGGAAGACAGGTTACTTACGCCTTTCCTAAGCAATGACTCAATGATGATGGTGACTCAATGACTCAACAATAATGTTTGGGAAAAAAATAAATGAATGAATTGCCATATTTGCCATAAATAAATACTCTAAATTATAAATGAAAGTCATCATAGCATTAGTAAATAATATGTGCTTATACAAAGTAGTCAACAAAGATTTCATGCAATGCATTATGGGCAATTTTAGCAACGAAATTAACTACACAAGATTTTTAATGCAATATTATGAAAAATTGTGTAGGCTGTTTGTTTCTTTAACTATTCCGTATTTTCCTTTTCTTTCTATTTAGACGTTCAAACAGTCTGGCAATGTCGTCTTGAAGTTGGGTGATACGGTTATTCCCTATCACGACGACTTCAAATTCTATATAACTACGAAACTCCCCAATCCACACTACACGCCGGAAGTCTCCACTAAAGTAACGCTCGTGAACTTCACCCTTTCCCCAAGGTAGGCACGTTGCTCCATGCACTCGGTAAAATTCTCGCGAGTACGCTTTTTCGAATAATCTTAAGAAAGCTGTCGATAAAATTATTTCTTTGTTTTTTTTTTTTTTTTTTTTTTTGCTATTCACTATTCCTTCGTAATTGTTTGAAGATAGGTTTTCCTGTGAAAGTTTAGTCTATATGTAGATCCATATACGGTAGAAGTTATTCTATTACTTAATCGTTTTGTTGAAGATTGGCACTGCTTTTGTACGAAAAATTTAAATGTTTTGGTGGCAGATTAGCCGGAAAATTGATTTTTTTTTTCTTTGGAGGGCTGAAGCAATATAAGCTTTTGTCTCCGCTCGGGACGGCACTGATTACTGTTGCGCCTGGTAATAACTATATGTGTTTTAGTGGTTTGGAGGATCAAATGTTGGCGCTGGTCGTTGCGGAAGAACGACCCGACTTGGAGGAAGCGAAAAATCAACTTCTTGTAAGCAACGCGAAGATGAAGCAGGAGTTGAAGGAAATAGAAGATAAGATCCTGCAGCGGCTGTCTTCTTCAGAGGGCAGCCCCGTTGACGATATTGATCTCATCAATACGTTGGAACAATCGAAAGTAAAGTCGCAGGAAATTAAGGTATCTTGATAAGCTTTGCTACCGCACCCTTCCTATTTCATCTCTCTAAAGCTGATTATTTGAGGACTGCCGTATGTGTGTCATAGCATTAGAGGATTCGGCTTGTCTTCTTCTAGGCGAAAGTAGCCGTGGCTGAACAGACCGAAAAAGATATTGATGTTACTAGAAGCCAGTACATACCAGTGGCCGTGCGAACGCAGATCCTGTTCTTTTGCACATACGATCTTGCAAGCATCGATCCCATGTACCAGTATTCACTCGACTGGTTCATCGGAATATTTTTGAATGGAATTGCTAACGCGGATCACGCAGGTGCGAGGATTCCCCTGGTTCAAATTGTTTCTTGAACGTCATCGTAGGTTTTAGTCTTTCTGGATCGTCAGCATTTGCTATTGCGCGCGCATCACTGTAAACATTCATGCAACTAAATCAATATCACGTTCATGGCAAAGCATCCTCCTCGTTCCTCTAGATACAATCCCAGATCGCATAGCAAACATCAACAACTACTTCACGTTCAGCTTGTACACGAACGTGTGTCGCAGTCTCTTTGAGAGGCACAAGCTTCTGTTCTCCTTTCTTCTCTCTGTCCGAATTTTAATGAACGACAATAAGATCAACATGGATGAATGGGGATTCCTCCTTGCCGGCGGACGAATGAGCGCTGTTGAACTGCCGAATCCGGCACCGGACTGGCTGTCTGACCGCGCCTGGAAAGAAATTCTTTTCCTGTGCTCATTGTCTGCTTTCAAGGAGTTCGCTAGTGATTTTCCAGCACATCTCCAGGAATTCAAACGGATATTTGACAGCGCGGATTCTCACAGGTAGCCTTTTTGAAACGTTAAACAGCTTATTTTCTGATTGCCTTCAATACCCTTGAATAATATTGGATACGCAATGATTACCTTTATATCGAAGCTGACTTGACGATATTTAAAGGTATCAGCGACTAAAGAAAGTCTATGCTGATGTGCTTTGAGTATTTTTATTTTTGACCCATAACAAATCTGGCATTCGCTCTATACCTTATTTCTTCGATGACAAAGATGTATTGTGACCACTACTGGTTGATATATAGTGCCTTGATTTTTGACCTCTTATTTCCACAGGGAGCCGCTACCTGGCCGATGGCAGAAAGAGCTGGACTCCTTCCAGAAGCTTCTTGTTCTCCGGTGTATTCGAGCAGATAAGGTTACCAATGCTATGCAAGATTTTGTCGCTAAGCATCTTGGGCAAAGATTCATTGAGCCACAAACTACCGACTTGTCAGAAGTATTTAAAGACTCGTCGCCGACAACGCCACTGATATTCGTCTTATCCGCTGGCACCGATCCGGCATCTTCTTTGTATAAGTTTGCCGACGAGATGCGCTTCTCGAAAAAGTTGAATGCTATTTCTCTCGGTCAGGGGCAAGGTCCTCGCGCTGAAGCTTTGATGCTTGGAGCGATGGAAAGAGGTAAATGGGTGTTTTTCCAGAACTGCCATCTGGCTCCTAGCTGGATGCCAACTTTGGAGAGGCTGATCGAGAACATTGACCCTGAAAAGGTGACTGCTCGCTCTGATTTTTCTTAGTTGCTTTTTGAGAAGGCGTTTGATATGAGTGTGACCTGTTAGTTGTCCATGAGCATCTACGTTTCTGTAATCTCAGTTTGGTTTAAGTTGACTGGTTTGACGTGGTCTGATATCCGTCGCAACATTCGTGTATTGATTAAGCATGATTATGCTCTTCGTTGTTCGATTGATGCGTGACTCACCAAAGCGTTTGCTACCGTACATGACTAGTATTATATATGCAGTCTTAATTCGTCATTTGCATTACTTACAGGTTCACCGGGATTTTCGTCTTTGGGCGACGAGTATGCCGAGCCCAAAGTTTCCGGTATCTATTCTACAAAATGGCTCCAAGATGACGGTCGAGCCTCCCAAAGGCATCAAAGCTAATTTATTAAAGTCTTACGTAGGGTGGAATGACGAATTTTTTCAAACGTGTGCTAAGGTTAGCAAAGGTCGCGTTTCGTTTCCCCCATATTCGATTTTCCTATTCTATTTTACTTCTTATGCAATACTCAACCAATGCGAAACGAACACATGTGAAGAATTGAGCCTGATTTTAGCAGAAGTGGGATTGTGCAAAGGTCTAAAGGTTTAGTGGTAAGTTGTTTTGTGGCAGCATACGGTAATCAGGCAACCCTCGATCGAGTAGGCGTATTAAAATATCACCTGATGTTTCAACACAGCAAATGAACAAGATAGCAGCAACAATAGCAGCAACTACAACAGCGACTACTACTTCAACAACAACAACAACAACAACAACAACAACAACAACAACAACAACAACAACAACGACAGCAACGACAAGAACAACAGCAAGAATATATTTTACCACGATAACCGTCAACAAAACTTAGCAAAGTATATTCTGCTTGGGAATTACAGCTCTTCTTAGCAAAGTACTCATTTTGAAGAGCCTTCTTCATAGATAAGTATTTATTACGTGAGCAACAATCGTATAAAGAAATTCTGATGTAATTTGTAGAGGTTTGACTTATGAGGATCATGCAGTAAACTTGATTCACTACGGCAGTCGTATGTAATTCGTTTGCTAGAATTACGTGGTTTTTATGTTTGTGCTCAAGAAAATTGCTAATACGTTGCAAATTTGCCATAATGATCATTGTGGCATCAGATGCTTATCTTCTGTCTGCCTGCTCCGTAGACGCATCAATTCAAGCCACTTCTACTGTCGCTTTGCTTGTTCCACGGCGTCGTTCTTGAGCGGAGGAAGTACGGGGCCCTGGGATTCAATATTCCATACGAGTTTACGGAAGGTGACCTGCAGATATGTATCAGTCAACTCGGAATGTTCTTGGACGAATACCCTACTATTCCTTACAAGGTGTGTATGTCGACATGCTTGCTGTAATTTGAAGGCCAACTATGACTTGTAAGAGCCAAAGCCAAAGATTTTCCTATGATTTTCATTCGCTAAAATGTTAGTGCAGCCTCGCTTCATCTTTTTTCTTTGACTTGACGACGTCACGATTGAGAAATGCAAAACAGCAGTATGATGATTAGAGACTATGATAGACTGTTTCAACTGGGTTCATATAAAAACTAAGACGAATCGAATGGAATATGCGTGAGTTTATGGTTAATATATAGGTTAATTATTCTAGGATTGTAGGAAAATGTCGACATTACAAAGAAAGGAATACAAGATTTCTTTTTTGCGATTGCCAGCGGTCGTCACTTCGAGATAATGCGCAACGTTTCGTGCTTTCTTAGCCTGCGACACTTGGTTTTGCTGGTCTTGTGCTAGTAAGGTTTTTGCCTGACACATGTATTTCTGTACTTTTTGAAACATCTACAGGTGTTAAAGTACACGGCTGGTCATATCAATTACGGAGGACGAGTCACAGATGACTGGGATCGTCGCTGCATCATGACTATTTTAGAAGGTTTCTATCAGCAAGACGTTCTCGATCCAGCTCACAAGTTTTCGCCCTCTGGCGTCTACAAGCAAATAGACGCTTCGTCCGACCATCAGGTGGCTATTTAAAAATCTCGTTACTATAGCTTGGAGAGTATCGGTACTAGTAGTAGTGACAGTCCGTTACAAGCCGCGTCTTGCTCGTTTACTTCCAGCGTTTGAAGAAATGATGGGTGACCATTATGCCTGACCATAACTGTGCCTGTAAGGCCCAATATTGCGCCATCTCGTTGTTATAAGCATCCTTGCTTATTTTTGTGAATGGGCACTCGTGCTCTGCTATTCTTAACGTGCATTTAGCTCTGGATGCGAATTGAATTTTCCTGTTAGCTGTATTAACGTTTATAAAAGCTGACACGTTTGTTTTTTAGACGTACATGCATTTTATTCGTGATCTACCGATTAATGACACGCCTGAGATCTTTGGCCTTCATGACAATGCCAACATAACGTTCGCGCGGAACGAGACCTTCAGCTTACTCAACGGCATCTTGCAGCTTCAACCAAAGTCATCTGCAGGTGTCGGCAGGTCTCGAGAAGAGGTACGGCAGTTAACATCCTCGAGTAGACTCCAGATCTCTTAATAATGCTGATGATGTTGTTGCGCCCACACTACTGCAAACTTTTTATGGCGTCGTCCAAACCGATTGTGGAACTGGCACTCCAGGCAGACGATTTTTGTTTTATTATGTGATGTATTGCAAAAGTATGCCTTTCTGGAAACTCGGGGGGAAGATGCTAAAGTATCTGAACGTTCCCTGAGTTTTCCAAGACGAAATCATAATGTTGAACTTGTTTACAGGTTTTGATTTTGCCTCTGTCTCCTTCTCGCTCTCTCTGTCTCTGTTTCGCTCTCTCTCTCTCACACTTTCTGTTATATATATATAT
>QQSS02186888.1:0-13594 GCA_003687565.2 Craspedacusta sowerbii | reverse complement strand
ACATACATACATACATACATACATACATACATACATACATACATACATACATACATACATACATACACACATACACAATACATACATGACGATTTCACGTCACAACTCAGCGCAAGCAGCTATGTCCTAGCGGGATAACTACTTGTTACATAATCAAACTGCCTGATCCATGTTCGTTGAAAACCTGTTATTGTAAGATTTTACGTTTCTAGCTACGATTGTATTAATATCTCTGCTCACGATGAAGTGTTAAGGGATCTTCTACTCATTGCCTCTGCTAAGAAGAACTTTCTTCCCGATTAGCGACTTAATATGCTTATCATGTACAAGTTGAATTTTTCGGATGCTCTTTGGGAGAAAAAAAAGTGGTGCTGCTGCTGTAGTAGTAGTAGTAGTAGTAGTAGTAGTTGTTGTTGTTGTTGTTGTTGTTGTTGTTGTAGTTGTTGTTGTTAGCGTTGGTTCTCGTAACGGAATCGCCGAAATCACCTCGACCGAAATCACCTCGAACGCTCGAAAGTTTAATTTGGAACAGACGCAACGAAAAGCTCGAGCACCCAGAAGTTACCGTGCTTAAACGTGGAATAACGGTACTTCAGAGAAGCCCGACTTGGAACAACAAGCCCCGACCGAGTCTAGTCATGGCCATCTTTACTGAACGATACAAACAATCATGAGGCAGTCCTAACGAAGGTCAGGGTGAGGCCACGCTGGCTAGGTTGCTTCATCACGGTTTCCACTGGCGTCTGATAAATCGTAAGTGGCCCACTAGCGGCGACCATAGCCCTTGTTACTATAGCAATGAAACAAAAAACAGTGCGTCACATGATTCCTAGCGACCGCAAAGTAAGGCTGTAAGGTCATCCGACAAACTTAAGGCATCAGAACGAGGAATCTTAATACGGGTAGTGTAATACGGGTAGTATAATATGGGTTGTATAATATGGGTAGTATAATGTGGGTTGTATAATACGGGTAGTATAATATGGGTTGTGTAATACGGCTAGTATAATACGGGTAGTATAATACGGGTAGTATAATACGGGTAGTATAATATGGGTTGTATAATACGGGTAGTGGAATACGGGTTGTGTAATACGGGTAGTATAATACGGCTGGTGTAATACGGGTAGTGTAATACGGGTAGTGTAATACGGGTAGTGTAATACGGGTAGTGTAATACGGGTAGTGTAATACGGCTGGTGTAATACGGCTGGTGTAATACGGGTAGTGTAATACGGGTAGTGTAATACGGGTTGTGTAATACGGGTTGTGTAATACGGGTAGTGTAATACGGGTTGTGTAATACGGGTTGAGTAATACGGGTAGTGTGATAAGGGTAGTGTAATACGGGTAGTGTAATACGGGCAGCGCAATACGGGTAGTGGAATACGGGTAGTGGAATACGGGTATTGGAATAAGGGTTGTGTAATACGGGTAGTGGAATAAGGGTAGTGGAATACGGGTAATGGAATAAGGGTTGTGTAATACGGGTAGTGGAATACAGGTAGTGGAATAAGGAACGGGCAACGTAATACGATGGCGTAATACGGTTAGTATAATATGGGTAGTGTAATACGGGTAGCAGCATACGGCTGGTGTAATACGGGTTGTGTAATACGGGTAGTGCTAAGGCCGATCTCGTTTCGAGCGGCACCCAACGAGGGGGGGGGGGCGGTGATCATAGAAGACTTGGGAAACAATCGGTTAACCCCGGCAAAAAGCCCACTTGGCGACTCCGAGGCGTGGCGGTGCTTCAGGCATAATCCGAGACCAAGCATTATCCGAATACGAATTTCCTTAGTAGGCTCCCTTAGCTCTATATCTCTCCGGTGCTGTTGAAGTAAGCATCCACTAAAATCACCGGTAAATCGCCCCAAGAACTAGCCCCGCGTCCAGGGCTGACGAGGGGCTCTCATTACAGGCACCACCCATGCTCCGTTCGGGGCGGGACGGACCATGGGATGGGGAATCGTCCAATGCTCCGTTCGGAGCAGGACGGAACATGGCATGGGGAAGAACTAACGGCAGCTGCGAAAACTGCTCCTTTGCTCTTTTGAGGGACAAAGATTTCGTAGGTTTGTTAATTCGATGGTCAAGTGTCCGATAAGTTTTACAGGTGGGGAATATTCAAAACAAGATCCCCTGACAACAAAAACAACAACAACAACAAAAACAAAAGCTATTACAATAATAAAGTAACAACAGCGGGAACTACAATAGAAGCAATGATAACAATAATAATAATAATAAATAGTGATAATGATAATGACGATAATAATAATTATTATTATTATGCTCATTATTATAATAATATTATTAATATTATTAGCTCTATTCTTTGCCTTGAAGATAATAATATGAATACCAACAGCAAAAAAAACCAGGACACAACAACAGCAACTACGACGACGACGACGATGACAACGACAACGACAACAACAACAACAACAACAACAACAACAAAATCCCCTAAAACATAAATACCCAGCACGTTAACCACATAATTTCAAACTGCAACGCATACGGGAGCAGAGAAGATTTAAGGCTTGATTCGCTCATGTTTGCATAGTATCACAACAAGCCGCGCGCAAACGCATACGCACACACACACGCACTCACAAACGGACACACACACACACAAACAAACAAACACACACAAACGGACACGCACACACGCGCGCACAAAGACAAACACGCAGGCGAAAATAGGCGCATCGCTAAAAGCTAACACGGCGCAAAGAAGCAACTCGCACCACATGACGACTAAAGGGCGTTCAAAAAAGTGAGAGCATTGAAAAGAAACGCATACTTGGGATGCCAGCTCGCCAAGGTACGGCTCGAAATGATTCAAAACTTCACAGCCTTGCTTGTAGAACGAGAAGAGCCCGTTCATGAACGTAACAATCTAAATTTTGAGGGAAACCCACAGTCGCAGCTACGCGCTTTTCTAGAATGCATAAACCACAAGCCAACTAGGCGCTTCTCTAAAACGGATAAGCCACTAGCCCAACTAGGCGCTGATCGAGTAGAAACCACTATCCAACTAGGCTCTTTTCTGAAACCAATCATCCAACAAGGCGCTTCTCTAGACTAAAAGAGCCACTAGCCAATTAGGAGCTTCTCTAGAACGGATAAGCCACTAGCCCAACTAGAAGCTTCGGTAGAACGAATAAACTATTTGCCAACTAGGCGCGCCTCGAGTCGAAAACCACCACCGCGTTTTCTAGAACGCATCAGCCCCCTCGGCGCCTCTCCAGACTGACTAGGCCACCAGCCAACTAGGCGATTCTCCGAAACGAAATAAGGGCGACATATATGACTAGCCACCTAGGCGCTTTTCTACAACAAACTAACCATCCAAGACTCAAACGGATTGCGCTTGCGACGTATTCCATCACGATCACTATTCACCATGCCTGACGTAGATTCGACCCACAACCCCTTGCACTCGCTTACATCGTAAACCATGGTCAAACTACACGCAAAATCCCAGATGCGCACCAACGCTATAAGAATCCAATGCCAAAGTCACAACGTCACATCAGCGGACAATAACTAATCCATCGTAAGCCCGACCCATGACGTCTTGGTGCAGCCAGTTCTAACCGTCAGGGCGTGCGTGCAGGATCGCCACGCAACGCTGAATGCCAGCCCCACGCTCTTATGTCGAGCTAGCTAGCTCAACCACAGCAACGAAATTATAGAAATTGGCATTCAAACTAGAATAGGACGCGGCACTGCAGAAGTGCAAGGAAAACCTTCCAACTCACCTGACCGACAATATGAAACCTCTTCTTGGACTGCAGGCTGTTGATCTAAGAACGAATGAGGAATTAGTCATAGAAAAGATAAATTATGACGGCCAAGCCAGGCAGAGCTAGCTTTACCAATCTGCTTTGAATAGTATGTCGCGACTCAGTCCGCGGTTTGCGAAGTCTAACCATATGATCATCAAACAGCAGGGGGAAAAGAAGCCGTACGTAGGCCCAATTTGCCTTCGCTGCATACTTCCAACGTTTCAAAAACTAATCACCCATGACAGAGCTTTCCAACTCGCATAACTAATCATACATGACGGAGCTTCCCAACTCGCAAAAGTAATCATACACGACGGAGTTTACAACTCGCAAAACTAATCATACACGACGGAGCTTCAAAACTCGCTAAACTAATCCTACATGACGGAGCTTCAAAACTCGCTAAACTAATCATACATGACGGAGCTTCAAAACTCGCAAAACTAATCATACACGAAGGAGCTTCCAAACTCGCAAAACTAATCATACAAGACGGAGCTTTACAACTCGCAAAAATTGATCATACACGAAGGAGCTTCCCAACTCGCAAAACTAATCATACATGACGGAGCTTCAAAACTCGCAAAACCGATCATACATAAAGGAGCTTAGAAACTCGCAAAACTAATCATACAAGACGAATCATCACAACTCGCAAAACTAATCATACAAGACGGAGCCCCAAACTCGCAAAACTAATCATACATGACGGAGCTTCCAAACTCGCAAAACGCGGCAAATTGGAGATGGCGCGGTGCTAGGTCAAAGTTAGGCATCAACACAAAAGCCATAATCAGTCTGCAAATGTTGTGCTGGCTAACACACGCTTTAGACACAAATGCAAACAGTAATGAAACCAACACGAGCAGGGTCGCGCAGTGTTCAGAATTGTCAGAACCCCGTACCAAGAAAGCGTAGTCCAAAGCCGTGTGACTGAAGCAAGATTGAGTAGCCTGGAGTACATTCTCTGCCTAAAGAAATGCACAACCATGAACTCGATTCGATATCTGCTATGGACAGCCAGCGCGCCTTTCTGCACACCCTTCAATTCATTTCAAGGTGAGTAAGCTGCGTCAGTAAATTGAAGGAATTATTGAAACAATCAATCAACCATCGTCGCGCAAGAGCGCCCAAGTTCAGTGAAATCACACTGCACAAACAAAACACTAAACTCAAACACACACAAACAACAGCTTATACTTACAAAAACACGATTAAAAAAAACTTAAAGCACACCAAACATAAAAGTAAATAAAAAAACATTTAACAGAAAACAAAACTTAACCCCCCAAAAAATTTATGCAGCAAACACAAATTAAAAGCAAAACCAACACGAAAATTAAAAGAAAAAAACGCTAATGCAAAAAGTTTTAAAATAACTATATACAAAAAAGAAAATAAACGAAACACACGGAAGTCAATAAATAAAAACAAATTTTAAAACACTGAACCCAACAAATCTAAAACACATTAAACACAACAAAATAAAAATGACCTATTACACAACGGGTCTCACTCTTACACAGGTCTCCATGCTCCATATGGCTACATAAGGCTAGCCATTACACAAAATACCAGAAATACACAAAGCACAACAGATAAAACAGCTGCAATGCATAGCAACATCAGGGATTTTTTGTAAGCACCTCTTCAGCATCTTGGGACTTGCATGTCTTCAGTAACTGACTATTCTTATGAAGAGCACTGCAGGAAAACAAGAAACATTCGTGAAAAAACTTCATATTTTGATCACCTGATTGCTAAATATTAGGCTAACAGATATAACATATCTTGAAGGTATATAAGACATTCACAAGCGTTATACAATATGATCCTTGAAAATGTATACAAATCTCATCCCATAAAATGTATGCACGTCTCAAATGATTGTTTTTACTAACCCAAATACCTTGAACAAATGTACATATACACACAGATACTTACACAGACATACAGACATACAAACACACACACACACACACAAACACAATGCCACGAGTTCAGAATGCATAGGTTTTACTAAGAATTAAACATAAGAGCCCCCATAAACAGTAAGGCAAAGTCTATTTGCACTACACTACATACATACCCATAACAGCAACGAAATTATGCTTCCCTTACCTGTCAAGTTCATCACTTATTTTGTCAAAAACTTTTTTCGTCTCTTTCACCTTCTTTACATCCCTAAAAAAACGACTTTCTACAGTTGCAGAGATAGATAGATATGAATACTTTTTAGTGAATCGGAAATATTATAGTCATATTTTTAGAGAAAAGGAGAGGGAGCAAAGTTTGCTAGGGAGTTGATATGCAACAGGTAAAAAAGTCAGGAGCTTGCTAATTTGCCTATGATTATCACTAAGTGACTTGCAAGTGCATAAATCTTATATTGAGTCATCCAAAATGCTAGTTCTACATATGCTTCTATCAGATTTCTATTTTCGAATTATTCTAAAATTCAGGTTGTGGCCAGTACGAGGAGTTAGCAGGGGCAGAAGGCACTATGAATTGCAGATGCAACATGACATAGCTTACATTTTAGACCAGAGCAAACAAATCATACAATCGGTTTTCTGGATCGGCATTTGGTATGACCAGCAGATATACAATGTAATGTAAATCTAAATAATATTGTACATACACAAACATAGGCAAATGCATATCCATATGCACATACACTCAAATTTGGTCAACACGTATTTAGTCAAAAAAGTTTTGCTTCAAACGCTGTCCATCAAATGAAAAAATCACTCAGCTCCTGACTGCCAAAATAAATCCATTAAAAGCCATATCTAGTTAAGCTTGCTTTTTTTTTCTCGTTTTTTTTTTCTTTTTCGGATGAACTACACAATGTCGCATATTCACAGTCTGAGACACAACACAGGGGAACAAATAGATTAACTGTATTTTATCCACTCAACTAATTAAATAGCTACACCAGCTAACGCAGCTACATTTTTTAATTTGCATAGCTCAACATTTCAACAGATGGCAACTACCAACTAAATGAAAAACGCACGACAAAGTCGCACCAGGTACTTACTCCCTAACAAGTTGATGAATTCCATAAAGTATTGACTGTTGTGTTTGCTCCACCAAAATGGTTACAAATGAGTGCAACTCACCAAGAGTTTGTGTCAAATGCTTTAAGGCACTTGAGACAAAGTCATCACTTGCGAAAACTGAGCTCAGGCTGTCGAAGCATTGAAGTAAACTGGACATTGATGAAGAAAATTGCTTTCCATTATCAATGACCAGGCTGCAAGTCTTGACAACCTTATCAAGTTGACTTTCCAGATCCCAAATGAAATGCTCATTCCTTTCTAGCGAAACACGGAATCTAGGTGAATCTCTTAGGCATTCCTCAAAATCAATCCATAACTTCATTCTAAATATAATACCAATGACATCCAAAACGCTTGGTCAGTTAGATGCCACATTTGCAAACGCAGAAAATAGTTTTTGAAAGCAGATAAAACAAAGCAAAACAATATCCAAAGTATACCCGAATAAAAGCAAAAAATATATTGCAGATCAACCAACCAATTAACAAGAGCACAACAAACCCGTAAATGTAGACGGAGCAAACAAGATACCAAACCTACATTGATTGTAATCACAGTGAGTGGATTCCATTCACTTTTAAGTAAAATTGTAACTGTAACTTTAAAAGCTACAATTTTCCCTATTATAAATGCTAGCTGTCACTTAAGGCAGAACTATAGGGCCTGATAAATGTTTTGGTAACAACGGTGTTGTGAGTCAAACGACTCAACTTGATGTCCTTTATCTCTTCTGTTTGTAGAAGTCTCTTGTAGCAGGTAACACAAAATTTTAAAATGCAAGTTGCAAATAGTGCGTGGTTGCCGAAAAATGCTCTTAAATAAAACCAACTTGCATTTTTTCGAAAGTTATCAGGCCAGATATACATTAAGCCCTAAGCTTATAAGTTTTACGGTGACTAGCCTGACAAACGATGCACGGTGCGTGCTTTCTTCAGTGAGTCTGAACTTTGCGAATCCAAGCCAAAGAAAAAAAAAATCTCCTACATCAAAAAAACTCAAAAACGCTCAAAAAAGACCACAAAAAAAAAAAAGATCTTCTAAATCATAAAAAAAAGGCCCCTCGCAATGCTGCAATGAGTGAATGAATGAATTGTCGGAGTACGGACAGCGGTATCCGCCATGCATCGTACCGTAGCGGCTGGTACTACGCTAACCAGTGGCGGGCAGTGTCATTTGCGTTCAGAGGCCTGCTTGCAATGCCAGCTGAAAGCTAACATTTACCTCTGTAAAATAAATTCAATTCTAGCTCAAGCTTGTAAAAGACACTATTATTAAGACTCAAACTATATGTTAGTTTCAAAGTGTGAGTCGTGCATATATCACAACTCATTATCGAAAGAATAATAAGTCATATTTGTAGCGTCTGCATGCCAAGTCTTGCTCGACGTGTTACATAACCAAAGGTACGTTTGATGTAACATTCTTTGAAAGAAAAGCATCTCGTTTAAATTTGGAGTACAAGCTTAGACAAAACCATTGTCATTATCAACTACACAGCTCAACCTCATCAATTATAAGGTATTTTACGGTATTTTAAGGTAATTTATCGGGAATAGGTCAACACGCAAACTGTTCCACGAGCGAACACGTGGAACATGTCTATCATACAATAAATTCAGTAAGCGTGGAGAAATATGAATAATTTTGCAATAAGCCAAGTGTAGGAGAGTTGATAGTGAGACAGCCTAATTTGTGAAGGTTGTTGTAAATACGCGCAAGACCCCAAGTTGACTATCGTTCACAACAATGGTCCCCAAGCTTTCAGGATCCGCATTCTTCTTTTTTTGTTTCTTTGTTTCTTTCTTTCATGAAAAAACTCACAAACCAACTTAAAAAGCATTACTTACAATGAAGCAGTGTGTGTGCCTCTTACTCCGAAATTCTATATAGGGAAATAAAAACATGTGTTATTTTAAATTAACCTTTAAAGGCATTTTTATTCGATAATCATGTATTGAGCGTTAATTCGAATGAGCAGATGCGTTACCTTGGAATGATGAAATTATTGGCTAAATGCCATCATATCAGATACTTCTTGCTTTAAACTTGACTTCGCAACACCAGCAGTGACTTAAGTCTCCCCACACAAGATTGTTCTTAAATACTTCATGGCGTATTTGACTCACAAATTTTTGTTCTCTGGACTCTATAGCCTCCAGGTGCTTTTTATTGCAAAGCTTGCTTGAAGATTCGATGTTTGCGTCACAATTTTTCTCACTAAAGCATGAAGCGTTAATGGCGTTGGTGATGAGCCCGAAGTTTTTCCGGATGCGCATTGCATCGATTGTCGGTAACAGCAAATGAAGCCGGTCGTCAGATGTTGGGCGATGCAACCTGCTTACCTGTAACCTGTGATTTTGACCCTGCTGCAATCCAAGCAATTCTCGTAGTGCTTACACTATCCTCTCAGACACAGCAGCCTCATTTCCACTTTGTCACTTTTAGTGTTGAACTCTATATGAAAAGGTCTCTGATAAAGATAAATGCAAAGCATGTAGACGTTTCATTCCACATAATCTGCGTCGCATTGCCTGCCACTCATGTCAAAGATTATATCATAGAAAATGCTCGAACTCAATGTTTCGTACATTTTCCAAAGCAAGCGCCTGGAATTGCACAGCAAGTCTTCAGGGTGAACTTCCTCTTAGCTTGAGACTTTCTTATTAAATCTAGATGCTATTAAGGAATTACCTCATCAAGCCCTTTACCTCTTACCTCATTACAGTGTGCGCTCGCTGGTAAAAATATCACCTTTGAAAGCTGGGTTTTAACCAAAGTAGTTCAAAGTGCTATGATATCTAGACTCTTCTTAATCTAAACTTTAAATCGGAAGCGACGTTTGGGTTCTTCCACCTAAACATAGCATCCTTGTCTAGGCACCACGAAGAGTTCTGTGTCCTACTCAATTTACTAAAATACGAATTCAAGGTCATAGTCATTTCTGAAACACGTGTAATTAATGAGACCAAAGAAATTACGCATTCGGAAATCAGCGATTATTTCTCTTCTTACAAAAAATCTTTAACTAGCACTGGCGGAACTCTGTTTTACCTCCATAACTCGCTAAAAAGCGATGTTAAAGTGCGAGGCGATCTTTGTGTTCAGCACGAAAACGGCTTTGAAGCCACCTTTGTCGGATTACACACAAAAAAATGATGCCTTTATCAACACCCGTCATTCTCGCAAGCAGCTTTTGTGAAAGAATGTTTGGAAAAAATTCTATCGCAAAAACAAGAAAAGACAAGCTAGTTGCCATAATGGGAGACTTCAAATATAAATTGCTTAAACGCTTATAGTGATGTAGGCTCTTCTGCCTTTTATGATTTAACATCTTCCCATTATCTACAACCCCTTATATTCCTTATCTACAACCCCTTATACCCCGACTAACCTTACGATCACAAACTCTTGTTCATAATATACGTAGTAACAACACTAAATACGACACGTTGAGCGGCAACTGAACTTGTTCGATTTCAGACCACTTCGCTCAGTTTGCAATTTTTAAAGACTACGCGATTAAGCGTAAGAATCTCAAACCAACACCAGCTCACTGTCGGTCCTACAAATTATTTAATAAAAACCATCTCCTCGAAGATCTATCAAGCGTCGACTGGAAATTATTATTTAAAAACGAAGAAGATACGAATGTTCTGACAGTTTAGCTTATTGATAAGATAACCGATGTTTTTAATGTAATGGCACAATTTAAAGGGCTAACAAAAGAACTCCTGCTTCAACAAAAATCACGGATATCTGTCGTAACTATCGACTAAAATTTTTGAGAAAGTCATGCATTGGCGTGTCTATACATTTCTTGAACGATTTAAGATGACTTTAGAGTTGCAATTCGGATTCCCCAAGAACCATTCCACTAATCACGAATTACTGAATTGTGTAAGTACTGTGGGTGATGTGCTTGATCGTGGTGGTTTTGTCGGTGGCGTGTTCCTTGGTTTGCAAAAAGCTTTTGATACTGTGAACCTCCAAATTCTCTTAGAAAAGCTCACAATTTATGACATTCGGGGTGTAACTCATGAATGGTTTGAATCTTATCTAAATGGGTGCAAACAATATGTCGGTACTAAGAAGGTTGACTCAGAATTCAACAAAGTTTACTGTGGTGTTCCCCAAGGATCCGTTCTTGGCCCACTAATTTTTTAGTGATACATTGATGACTTCCACCATTGCATCTCTTCTGGCATAATGCGACATTTCGCTGACGACACTACTATCTTGTACGATGGACGATCAATTAGCAGAATGCGACGAGCAATGTCTCTAGAGATATCCTCAATTTACGATTGGCTTTGTGCAAGCAGATTACGTCTTAACACACGCAAAAGCGACGTAATTCTTTTTTGGCCCAGAAGAATACGCTGTGACACTAGATTGACGTTGCACGTTAGAACTAAAATAAATATTCGTTAGCAGCAAAATTAAACATCTAGGAGTAATCTTTGATTCCAATCTATGGTAAGGAGCTCAGATCGCTCAACTTGCAAAAATAATTAACAAAAGCAAATGGTCTGCTTTCAAAAATTCGCCATTATGTTGACGCAAGTGCATTAAAAACCATCTATTATGGTCTATTTCACCCCCACATGACTTATGCCTGCCTGGTTTTGTGGAGCAAGTGAAATAGGTAGGATATGCAAACTACAAAAACAGGCTGTCAGACTGATCACTTTTTCTGATTATAACGCACCTTCCTCGGGCTTATTTTCACGGCTTGAAGTACTAAGACTGGAAGATGTAATGAGACTAAATTTGTGCCTTCTTATGCACGAATAGCACAAAACTGCCTACAGCACTTGATAAATTCTTCAGTATTGTTATTCAAGCGTAAGTACTTGGTCAAGTGATGTATACATGCTTTCCCTACCTAGTAAATGCACTGAAAAGTATGGGTCAAATAACATAAAATGCAGAGGTGCTGCAGTCTTTAATCAACATCCCAATGAAAAACAGACTTTCAAGAAGGAGTTAAGTAACCTACTACTAGCTGCTTATACGCAACCTGATATCATGTGTCGGTTCTCTTATAGTACACATTTTTTTTTTGTGCCCAGTTATTTCCTGGGTTATGGGCAAGTTCTGTAATGAGATAAAAAAACGTATATATATGAAATGTATATATTCAAGGCAAAGAATAAAGCTAATAGGAATAAAGCTAATAATTTTCGTGACGTTTCGGGTCCTTTCTTGGACTACCTTGCAGACAAAACGAGCAAGAATTATGATAGAGATTATCGTGAGAGCCGCGGCACTTGGCTAAGGTAGACCATGTGCAAGACTCGTTGAAGTGGTCCTGTTCAGCCTTGCAGCTCGCTTTGAGCCTCTCTGAAGCGAATCCGGATCACTTCGCGTTTCATTTGCGTACGAAAAAGAAAAATGTTGTAACAAGACGTGTACGGCCATCTCATTCTCTCACTCTCATTCAAGGACCACGCAATCAAAAGTCTTCAATCGTCGCTAATGTAGGATTGCGACGTATTCAATATATTGCAACTTCGGAGTCGCTTTTCCCTTCCGGGGCAATTTCGACCGGGTCAGGTTGCGATAAGGGAGCTCGGGACATAAGCAAAAATAGTGACGTATTAACAAATGTTGGCCAGAAAAGCAGAAGTTTTCGAATCTCACGAAAGGAGAGAATAGGCTCTAAGTCTTGGAGGCTGCGCAGGGGGGGGGGGGGGCTTTTGCGACGGGGGGCCGCTCATCAATCTCCATGACGCAAGCCTCGCGAATCAAAGCATGGCAGTACACAAAGCATTAAAATTACTGTACCGCACATAGTCTCAAGTCACCAGCATCACGTCTATATGCATGGCAGAACGCGATGATCACAAGCTTTAATCCAAAATTAGATTTTCCAATCGATGCCAGTATAATGATGGGCAACGCGAAGATTGCACCCATTTTCTCACGAAACAATAGTCGAGGTAGCACCAGATGGAAAGAAGAATTACTGAAAATGCCAAGTCTGCCAAGGTCGAACCGGCTTTAGCCACAGTGAAAAACACTGGACATACTAATAAATAATGCAATTTATGGAGCCGACTACTCACCAATGATTGTTGAAAAGCACTTATGCCAAATTGGAAGCGTTCTCATTTCCCGTGAATTTTTCCAACGCCATCAAGGGGCAACCCAAAAAAAGGAAACTGAACGAGTTAGCTTCATTAAGAGACGCGTAAACAACAGCCACGTTACACGACAACAAATTTATTCCACGCATAATACTCAGTCCGTCTTCACCGGACATCTAAAGCCTCAATAAAACCGTTAATAAACCAAACATCTGCTAGAGAAAAGTCGATGCAACACTCCAATATCATATCATACGTAAATCCGACGCCTGCATATTCAGTCAATCAACGGGGAGGGGGAAATGGGTGAGAATGTAAGCTCAGAAACGAGACGAACAACAATGACATCTATATGACGGAGCAGTAGAAGAAAATGACGGTTCTTGATATCTAATGAGGGGCTTTAGCTTGGATGAGCAAGACCTAAACTATAACCACGCGCATGGAGTGACAAAGAACACAGGTGCCGAAGGTAGCTACGACTAAACAGCCCAGCATCACGTAAAACAATGCAGCGTGCTCAAACGCACAAACACACACACACAAATACACAAGGATATACACAGATACACATACATACATACATACATACATACATACATACATACATACATACATACATACATACATACATACATACATA
>QQSS02186877.1:0-13595 GCA_003687565.2 Craspedacusta sowerbii | reverse complement strand
TAAGGTAAGGTAAAACTAGTTCAAGTAGAAGTAAAAGTAATCTCTGTTGTGAGTTCCTTTCTAGCGTCTGCGACAATGTCTGCATGGGCATGATCAGCCCCTTTGTGATGCCGAATTACGACGGCAAGACTTGGCAAGGAAAAGCCTGTACATCGTCTAAGCCCTTCACGCTTGGAATTGCTTCAGAAGCATTTACAATAACTGGAGACTTGGCAAGGTCTAAGAGTTAGGTTTGGAGGAGATAACGGGTCCCAATGGGACTCATCACATTAAGGCGCATGCGTGATCTTTACGGGCAACAACGGATTAGTTGCGTGCGATCAGGTATGTGCCCGCGGGCGTTGACGCGCCTTTTTAGCCTGGCACCAGTAGTTTGCGTGGTGTGTGGTCACACTTCCTATACTGACTGTGCAAACGAAGGATTGATAAACAGCTGCAGTTTGAGCATGACTGACTGCTGTGCAGTCCCCTCCTTCCGTCGTGCCTGTCAGAAAGCGGACATACGTACATTTGCTAGACATAGCCAACCTGGTCGTAGCCTCCCAGGTTACTCGTAAAATGGAATTGAGAAAGCGAGACGCTGGATTATCTTTTACATCCGATGATTTAAAAAGCCATGCCAGTCCAGGTGACTGTTGGATATCCGAGCATGGTAATGTGTACGATGTTAGTTCGTTTCTCGACCAACATCCTGGTGGAGCGGAAATGATTTTACGATACGGTGGGCAGGATGTGACGAATGTTATGAATGATGTGTCATCGCATAAGCATACGACAAATGCATACTCGCTTTTAAGCGACTACAAAATAGGGGTTTTGAGAGGGTACACGGTGAGTTTGTTATAATAATTAGATAGACTGCCGATGTTGGTTGTTCTATTGGAAATCATCCTATACCATTTATCTAAAATACCACTGTATTTCGCGCTCCTGAAAGATTTCTGTGCCAAATAAACTCTTATTTTTTAAATTACTTGTAACTCTTTTGCTATGCTGATGTATGAATTATAGGTTTGAGAGAATTTTGTTTCCTGTAATGATGTAGTCTGCTGCACTAGCAGGCTGTGGTATTGTCTTTTTTATTGCCTTCAACCCCATATGATTCTATTAGGATTTAAGCATGAATTTAACCATTAAGCATGAATCGGCCGGTCGTCACTAAAGCATGCAATGTAAATAGCCTTTATATTAATGGGAGATATTTGCTTAGACACTTCCTTTCCCTTCTGAGCTACGTCTTGTTCATTGGGTGTTTACTGCATTGTAAATAGTGTTTGCCTTAATTAGGCAATGGAATTTAAGTCTGAAATGTTCTGTTCCAGTTACTGAAATTTTAGATAAGATCCATCAATTTTCTACTCCTTTCTTGGACCTTTGCATGACCAATTGATAGCCTTTGTTTATTTTTGTTTGTCTCCAGGCGCTAGCGTGGCAGGACGATTCAAGTAGGAAAGTTTGTCCTATAGGGTTTGAAGTCTGTGTTGGCTGATGTGCTAGAATTCTGTTCTGGGTCCCTAATATAAAACATGTTTTCCTGTTTTTAGCAAGGGATGTATCCCTGGCAAACTTCATGTAAGTCGATGTATCTAATTTCTGTAAAAAATCAATTATTCTTGCAGGAGTGTATTGATGGTCGGACTACTGAAGCCAAAGAGAGAGAGTATTTAATGGAAGGATGGAGAGAAGTAGTGTTTTGTTTCTTTCTCTAATTTTTCTAGATGGGTCTCCTGTGTGACAGTTAGAACCAAGTACTTGCTATTTTAAATTAATTTTGTTTTTAACTGGCTTTATCTTATTAATATTATCCAATATATTTTTTATGTCCAAGTCATGATAACTTCGCTAGTCATGTTGTATGCAAGAAACAAACAATAGACTGAGTGCAACATACTCAACATAGCATACGTCAACTCGTCCCTTCATTTGTCAAACCTCAATAATCATACCTCGAGTACATGCACCTGGTTAAATAATTTCACATTTCAATATAATTGTCCCGGGAGTAAAAGTCCTTGCATAACACAATCCCTTACCTCAATTTACACTTCCCTTAGTTCGCTGCTCTATGATCTTATGCGGATTTTCATAAACATACAATCTTTGATTGGAAATCGGGGTTCGAAGGCTTCATCCTCGTTGCTTGGCACTTCTGATAGTTTCTCACTGTGATCCTCAGCAGCTACATCATCAAAGGTTAAGAATTGTCAGTCCTTGCTTTGGAGTCAAGTATTTCATCATTCATTTTTATCCTTAGAAGTGACTCATCTCTCCCTCCCACATGTTTTAATTGGTTAAAATGGAGATTCTTTTCCTCACCTTGTGCATTTCCAATACAACAGTTCGTTTCACTAAACACTCTTATGATCCATGGTCCTTTCCATCGCGGTTGAAATTAGCTTGAAATTCCTTGTCTGTGATGAGGACTCCACAACATGACATGGTCTCCTACTGTAAATGCTAGTTGCTTGCAGGTTCCGTCGTAATTGGTATTCATGGCTTCCCGAGATTTTTGCAGACGTTGGTGGACTAATTTAGAAGACTGCTCTATCTGTTTGTACTTAAACTCTCGCTTGGCCTATGTGATGGGGTAGCTGTGCTGTATTTCGAGATAGCGGTTGACTCAGATGCTGAAGGATTTCCAAGAACGAGCTCGCTTGGGCTTGTTCCAGTGCTATTGCTGGTAACGGATTGGCTGGCAAACGCTGCTTCTTGAGGATTAAGATCCCAGTTGGATCTGAATTCATATGTTTTTGAATGATGTTCTTTGTTATTTTGACAATTGCCTCAGATTAGCCATCCCCCTGTGGATGAAAACGTGGGGATTTTGACTTTGAAACTCCTAGCTGTTGACAGCTCATGAATCAAGTGCCTGTGGACATTATTAGCTCCGTCGCTGTGTAATCTGTTCATGACACCATACCTACAGATCAAATTATCAAAAATAGCACATGCGATTGTAGGTGCCGATGAGTCACAGAGTGGAATCAATTCTGGCCATTTTGAAAATTGATCGACTATCACTAGAACGTACAGGTTTCCTCTGACAGTTTTTTTAAAAAATGGACCTGCTAAATCGTAGCATACTACTTCAAAGCGGCTGCTAGAAAGTATTGGAATTAGTGGTTGACCTGTGTACGTGGGGTATGGCTGATTGTATTCAGCACACATCATGCAGCTGTTGGTAATTTGTTTTTTTTTTTGTGTCGCTTTTGGCAGTCAGCCAGAAATAGTCTCGACCAAGTTCTTCCGTTTCCAAAATGCCCAGACAACGGATGATCGTGGCAGTTTTCCAGGATGCTTTTACAAAGTTTAAATGGGACCACAATGCGTTCTTTCCATCGCTATATATCAGCATTATCTGTGTTTAGCTTCTTTCGATGCATTCTAAAACTTCCCAAGAACTTCACATCAAAGTTGCTTCGGTTCTGTGGCAAATATTTGATTGCTCCACTAATATCTGCGTCTTGTTGTGCAATACAAATGTCCTTAGTAGTGAGAAATGGCGGTTGCTCAATGATGGAATTCACATGCTCAATGCGACTCAGACAATCACTTTTGGTGCTAAACTTCGAACGGATGTGTGCAACTTTGAAGTCATACTCACTTAGCTCCAATGCCCAGTTCAAGAGTTTTCTGTACTTGGGATGCTGTTATGAGCAGTGTTTGCACAGAGCTATCAGTGCAAAGATTAAACTGTTTTCCAATGAAGTAGTGCCTGTACTTACTTTCGTTATTGGTTGTGGAATGTCCACAATCGCTTTCATTCTCTCCGGATCGAGAAATACATTTCCATTTTCGATTTACGTGACGAAGAAAATTGATTTGCATTTCAGAGCATTTAAGGTGAAACCAGCCACTCTGATAGGATTAAGTACCAACTTGACATTTTGAAGATGTTCCTCAAATGTTTTTCCTTTTATTATAATGTCGTCGTAATATGCTGGTAAAATGCACTCCATTAAGTCGTTTCCATAGTCCGCTGAAAGCAATGAAGCAGGTTTGATACCTTGAAGCATGACATCCCACGTGTGTTGTGGAAAACCGAATCCTGGTGAGAAGGCTAGTGCTTGTTTAGCTATATCGGTACATGGAATCTGATGATAGCCACTGTTGAAGTCAATATTGCTCAAGTACTGCGTTCCTGCTGCTGCGTCGAGACAGTGCTCGATCGAGGCTGCGGGCCACCCAGAGTCACTTAGGCTCGCATTGAGGTTACGGTAATCAGCGTCTATATTTATCTGTGATATTAGCACTACTAGAAACGTTCTTTTTCTCGATGAGGACAGTTGAAGCTCGGAAGGGTGAGTCCATTTGTTCAATCAACCCTAGTTCTTCATATGTCCTTAGTAAGCTCTTAACAATTTTTTTGTGTGGAGGTACCCGCCCAAGAGGGTCTGCAATGGGCTTCAAAGAATCTGCGTTTATATCGAAGGAATGATTATTCGTTCTTCCAATATTCATGTTGGAAACGGAAAATACGTCTTTGAATGCGCTAGGCAGTTTCTTAACAGTCTGAAATTGATGGTCACTAAGATGAGCAAGATTTTCCTTACGGCAGAGGATTTCAATCGGGTCCACACTTTCAGATGCGATGTGAATAGAATCTGACTGTTGTGTACAATGAAATCCGCTAAGCAGAAAGCGAATTTCGTACCATTGCTTATTGTGATCCGCTGGTCGTTTGTTTTTGTCAGCAAAACGGGGCGGTTGTTGTTGCCCATATATGATTTAGGTTGGATGTACTAGTACTCCAGTTCGACTTTGATGTTCAGGAATTCCCTCAATTACAAATAAGGCGTCAGATATCAGTCTAAATGGGTCCATACCGTGTCCAATTGGTTGCGTTCTCACGATGGTGTGGGCTCCAGGTTCAATTGAAACTCGCTGACTGGTAACAAGGTTGACGTAAGTGGCATTTTGTGGTTGGTTAACCACAGGCCCGATTAGACGTAAATGCCCTGTTTTATTTTCCATTTCCCAAGGAGAAAGTGTGTTCAGGAAATCAAGTCCGAGTAGAGAAGCGAATGGTAAGCTTTTCACAACAACAAATCGCAGGTTAGGGGTTAATAAAGGTTGGCCGATGACAAGGGTTGTGTCTTTGGTGTAGGGAGCTTTCATACTATTACCATTGGCATCAACAAGTCTCAAGCCTATGTGCGGTTGGCGAGGCAATTATTTCAAGAAAGGGACTAACAGTGACGCATCGCTCCGATATGCATGATACGGATGCGCCACAATCTAGAAGCATATCTATGCATTGTGAGTTAACTTGTTCTCTCAGCCACATCAAGAAAGAGTGTGTGGATTGTGCACTGTTAGTGGAGTAGTTGTTTAATGCGTCTGTAGTGTTTATCGACTGCTAGTCCACTACAAACGCGGCGACTCGTCTAAAGGGCGATCTGAATTTCGGCAATATCGAGTGATATGGTTCATCTCACCGCATGACAGGCAATAAAATTGGTCCAGGTGTTTTTTGATAGGATCGTCTATCGATTTGTGAAGAGTTGCTAGTCCTCGTGTTTCTCGCGAGGTAATGCATGGTGGGAAGTTTGGTAGGTTTGTAATTGCGGATAGTATCCTGAATGGCATTGGTCTGTCGCTCGTTTCAATGTGACGGTTTATAGTAGAGGTGAGCTCTTTTGTGCTGTTCACACCTGCATGCTGGGCATGTGAGGCTAGCCTCAGAAGCCAGCCTCAGAGGCCAGCATGCAAGTGTGAACAGAGTTGAAACGAGCCTCTGATACCAGCCGCAAGTTTCAAACATGTTCAAAACTTGGGGCATCTTGTCTTGATTCCGCAATCGGATTTTAATGAGGCTGTCCCAAAATAGATGCTTTGCAGCCGTAAAGCTATTGTTGCATGTGGGCCAAACGACATACGTAGCAGCGGCTTCGTAATTCTCAAAAGAGATTCTGCACCGAAATGGCGATTAAGGAAAGCGACAAGGCAGCATGCGAGGATGGCCTCCGAGACCAGCATGCACGTGTGAACAGTACACGCAGCTGCATACAGCGGCTAGCATGCGAGCCTGGCTTCTGCGGCCAGCATGCAATTGTGAACAGCACATTTGATTGCTGTCACGGGCGACGATAGATTATCGGGATTATTGTAATTAGTGGCTCAGGTTGAACAACATTCACAGCGGGCGTGGTGTTGTCATGCGTCAATAAATGCAATTTAGCTTTGCGAGCCGCATTCACTAGAATTTCTGTTGTTGTTGCCGGGTCGTGTGGCTCTTGACAAAATATAAATATGTTTCGGCGAAGGTCTGCGGAAATGCCCGATAGGAATCTTCGTTTTACGTTAAGACACAATTTGTTTGCAGTTGAATTTGGTTTGGCAGAGCGATGAAGCTTTATCAGTTCAAGCATGAATATTCGAATCTCTCAGGTACGGCTAGTGCGTGACCTGCTAGGCACAGCATGAGAGCTTGGCTTTCTGCGAGATCCTCTGTTTTGGAGGCAATACCGCAGCATCGCTCAAAGCTACGAAGCCACGACGTAAGATCAACATCATTTTCACCGGTAAACTTTCCGGTTTGTTAAATACTGAAAATGCTGCGGATGCCGTGTCATAATAGACTAAGTGCAACGAACTCAACGTAACATACTTCAACTCGTCGCTTCTTTGGTCAAAACTCAATAATCGTACCTAAAGTACATGCGCCTGGTTAAATAGTTTCAGATTACAATATAATTGTCCCGGGGGTAAAAGTCTTCGCCTAACAGTCATAAAGCTTCTCAAAGCACAGTGTCCAGTTGGTTCAAGCTTCGTAGAAGTGCAAGGTGTACAGTTGAAGCTTCTTAAAAGCGTTATATGTATAATGATTGTTTCTACACTTTACAATTAAGTTTGGACTTAAGTTTCTCTGAGAAAAACCAGTGAAGAATTCTTTATTTGGATGGTAGGAGGCTGTGATACCTCTCATCTGTTTTTGGATGAGTAACGACTGTTTGCAAGGATTAAGCTAATTGCTGCAATGTTAAAAGCTTTTTTCTGATTTCGTCAATGCAGTGTGAAGTATAATGCCATTAAGCTTTATTAGATTGAGAATCCAGTGCAACTCAAGTCCAGTCAATGTAGTATGTACTCTTAAAGTGGTGATAGCTTTAACTTTCCAGCTATTGTCAGGATAACTTTTGTTACCATGCTATCATGTAAATTTAGAACTAAATTTGTTAGTTAAATTTAGGAACTCTCGTCAATGTGAAGTGGCAAAGAATATTGTTAGAGCGCTTTTCTTTAGCCTAACTAGTATTCATTGTATTGATTTGAAATTTCAACGGTTCAGCCGTTGCGCTATGATTTCTGAGCTTAAGTTACCAGTTTGGCCGGGAACCAGATTCCAGGGCCTTAAACTCTTATTTTCTGTGTATTGTTGTGTATTTTGTTCTTCTAGGACTTAGTAGATTGGGATCATGGAATGGTGTTCCAAGTTCACAAGCTTGGTGAGCATTATATGAAGTGGGTTCACTCTCCTGTAAATCGGAAGTTGCGCCTTTTCGACTCCAACTTCATAGAATATTTCTCGAAAACATCTTGGTATGTTATTCCATTGGTATGGATACCTGTGGTAATATATTTTGCAATCGTTGCAGCTGTGACTCAGCATCATCATATCTCCAAGCTATGTATGGGTGAAAAATTGACGATAGCTTGTGTTGTTGGCCTTTTGGTCATGTCGCTTGCTGGTGGAGTACTTCTATGGACGTTGATTGAGTATGTGCTTCATCGTTTCCTCTTTCATCTGAAACCAAGCTCATCATATGGGATTACTCTGCATTTCTTTCTGCATGGTCAGCATCATAAGGTGAGTCTACGTGGTCTGGTAAGCTTGGTGTGATGTAGATATAAATCAGATAATTGAACCAACTGATTTCAAATGGAAGAGTTGACTATGTGGCAACCCTGCAGATGCTGCTTATTTTTAGGTGTTTTCTCACGCTGTGGTTTCTTTTTTACTTCACCAAGATTGTAATAACAGCTATCATCAGCTCTTTTTGCAGCGTGCGACTGTCTACCGTGTATAGTAAAGGTATGATCTCCTATGAGTTACTGTATCGTTCAGGTGCCTTTTGATGGTGGTCGCCTTGTATTTCCTCCTGCGGCTGCACTCCCGTTTGCGGTTGTGTTCTATATCCTCATGACTTCTGCTGGTCCGTATGGAGTCGGCTACGGTCTGTTTGCTGGTCAAATCTTCGGATATGTAATTTATGACCTCACTCACTACTATCTTCACTTTGGTGCACCTGGGCGTGGCTCATATCTACACTCCCTGAAGTACTATCATGTGCTGCACCATTTTGAGGACTACGATTCGGGTATGCCGTAGAAAAAGCGGAGCGCTTTGTTCTGCAGTAAGCTTGGTGATAGGCGTAGCCTGTCTTCCCTAAGGAATAGTTTTCGTATGTAGGCAACGGTGTTTGCTTTCGATTGATTCTTTTAGAAAAAGACCTATCCGTGAAAAATAACAAATGATCAAATAAAATTACCTTATCTTCCTAGGTTTTGGGATTTCAAGCAAGTTGTGGGACTACCCTTTCCAAACCTTAAACAAAAAGTTTCAATAATCTGCACGGAAAAGTGTGGTAAGTGACTTAGGCTTTTTCAAAGGACCAGTTTGGCCCTTGTCAAGTTTTGTTGCAGTATTTTATCTTAGTTTTTCAGTCATTTTTCTCGGGGTTCAGTACGAGGACGGTTGCATTTTTGCAGGTCCATTTCAAGATGCGCGTGTTTGTGGTGTTCGCGTGTGTGTGGTGTGCTGTGTTTGATGTTTGTGTGGCTGTGTGTGTTTGTTTTTGTGGATGTTACGGGCTTTGTGGCTTTCATGACCGGTAGTTACCTTATTGTGTCTCGTGACATGTTCAGTGTTTGGAATGCAAGTGAATATCTGTTTCAGCTAAATGAAATCTCCAGATCTGTCCTTGCAAGATCGGATATCTGTGTTCGCTGTTACTGGTGCTCGATCAAAGCGGAAAGTTCTTGCAACGCGGATATGCTCTTCTTTTATTTTCTTCGTTCAAAGCTTGTTTAGTTGTTGAGTGTGTTGCTAATGAATTTGTTTGACATATGAGTAGTGTCTTTGTACCTGGTTGTTGTAGGCGCATGTGTAATGTGTAAGGCACACGAGTAAAATTTTCCTGAGAATTTCTCAGGTTTGCCTTCTTCGCCGCGTCGAGAAATATGGTGTTTCCCGGACGCTAATATGGCGAATGTATTAAGAATTTTCTTGCCGAGCTTATTTATAAATTTTGTTTTTGATGTATAGAGTTGTTGACTGCGGATTGGATTTGTACAGCGTGTTTATTAGCTCATGCTTTGGCGGTATTGAGTTAATAAATGTATGCATATGCGCGCGTACGTGTTTCTAGCGTTACTGTGCGTGTTGCCTGTCACGAGTTATGAAGTTGGTGTGAAGCTAAATTTGTAATGGTGTTTCTTCATAACATTCTTTAATGGCGATGGGAGCTTTATTTAAGCCTTATATATTTTAGATATGTATGTATAACTTCTTCGCCAGAATGTATTTTTCTACTATTCCTTTTTCGACCTCCATTGACTTTTCGAGATGCCTACGAAGTTGTATAGTGTTCTATAGTAACGCCAGGTTTCGTGCTTGTTAAATGCATTTGATGGGAATGTTGTTCTTCGGGAATGGCGAGGTGTTAACGTCTTTGTAATAGGAAGTGAAATGATTGGTACGATGTCTTGATTCATTATCGTATCAACTTTTTGACTACTAGCATGCCACATATACTGTGGCGTGTTTTCTCTTCGCTCCTCTCTTGTGCGATGCGTGGGTTAAGCGCTTTTACAAGGACGCACCGGAGGCTTTTTTCAGCAGCCCCTCAGTTATTCTTCTATGCATCTCCCAATTTTCTTTTCTTCTATTTCTATATTGTCACAATTGTTTTCGTGTCCACACTTGTCTCGCGAAGTTTAAGCGAATTATTTAGTTTTCTTGATTTTCCTTTCCGATTTAAACGAAAAGCATCTGCATTTGTTTATCTTAATATCGCTGCAGCGAACTTTTTCGAAAAATTCCATGAGCATGCAAGCAAACTGAGTTGTTTAAATATTTGAGTGGCTGTTTGGATAGAATTTGGCTATTTATTATTTTCTATTTATGGCTGCTATACAGAGTACGCGATGGGCCAATTTTCTTGCAGCGAGTCGATTCGATGTATTTTTATGAGGCTGCGTTGCAAAGGAGTTTGATGGTTTTGGGATTCTTACTTTTGGCAAGGGATTAAAATGCAAATGTGTTTTTATTAGTTGCCGTGGTTCGTCTCAATGTCAGAGGCATCCCTAGAGAAGCCTTGCGTACTTTTACTGCTCTGTTCTTCTAGTCGTTCCTTTTGTTTTGATTTTAAGCTTCGTTTTACGAGGCCGATTTTGCTCGTGTTTGAGCTTTCCTCTCTTAACCTTGGATGGGCCTCTTCTTATGTTAGGTCAGTAGCTCTGTGTGATTTGTTTATGTTAGGATTTTCGTGGTAGTTCTTACGGGTTGTTTGTGCAGAACACCGAAAATGAACGCACTACTTCAATCAATCGTCTAATGCCGCGGAGCTATAGACACCCAAGGCTGCTAGCGGTACTGCTCCAACGATTAGGACTACAAAACAATTAGGTTTTTTCGCCTGGTGCACCAAATACCTATCAACCTGATTCGTCACATGAGCACCTGCAATTGAATTTGGGCAAATTTTGAAATTTGAAGACGCGCTCTCCTCTTGACACCAAGTCACTGAAGTGGCAACGTCTACCCGCGAGAGCTGGTCGATCTGGTGATAACTGTGCAAGATCATGCATTGCCAAACAGCAAGCACCGAAACGTGGTTACATTACGATAACGGTAGAGTTACGAGGTTCCATCTTCACCCCCCTTTTCACTCCATGTTATGCTTCATAAGCACGCGTTCATGGAAGGTGAACAATTCGCATTCTTTGATGTGTTTGGTTCGCTTTCTTCGTCTTTACGAGTTACTAGCTTTGCATGTTAAACGAAATGTTTGACGATCAATCAATCATTAATCAATCAGGCAATCGATTAATCAACTAATCCATCAATCGGCCCATTAATCCATTGATCAATCAATCAACCAATCGTAAATGTACTATTATTGATAGCTCGTTGATGTAATGAAGACAAACCGCTCTCAATTCCACGAACTACCTGAGTAGGACGCAATCTGAGACGCCAATTCGAAACATCGCAAATGCATTTACGAAACCGTGATATTG
Source organism: Craspedacusta sowerbii (assembly GCA_003687565.2). Lineage (NCBI taxonomy): Eukaryota > Metazoa > Cnidaria > Hydrozoa > Limnomedusae > Olindiidae > Craspedacusta > Craspedacusta sowerbii. Next base: position 2,351 of record QQSS02186877.1, on the reverse strand, counting down.
AAGCACATTTTTGGAAATCAACGTACTATCAAATGAAGCAAGGATCTATTAATTGCATAACGCTAATTAAGCCAGGATTACCCATTGCCAGATGCGGTACCGTTATGCAAATTTTTTGCCTGCTACACAGTCTATACAACAACAGAAGATTCCACGTTCACAATATTAAACTTGGTGAACCACTTAAAAAATGGCATAACGCGACAAGGGATGGACCAAGGCAAATAGGAGGAAGAGAAGCGAGTCATTTGAAGCATGAGTCAAGGCAAGGCGTATAATTTACTGCGTCTACATATATGTAGCAAGCAACAGAACTTTCATTGTATTCATAAACGTGTTTTGGCACAGTCAATTCTATACCAAGACTTGTTGCGTTCGAACACACACTTTAAGTCTTTCCGTATTTTTTCTGGAATGCTTAATTGTGCGGTTATGGCTAACCTAGTCTTCCGTCTTGTTTTATTTTAGGTGAAGAAACTACGGAAAGTAGATGAGAGTGTTTCCAATCTTGAATGAATTCATATCCCGTCCCGTACGAAACAAAACTGTTTTTTTTTTTCCACCGCATCCTCGTGGCAGCAGTTAGTCTTGCTTGGGTTTTACGACCGAAAAATATTGTAAACAACAGCAACAACAGAAATCATATTTTCCGACAAATGCATCGTACTCATTCTGAGCTCGGCATTCGTGCGGGTAGGACGCGCCAAATGAGCGCTTAATTGCTTTCGAGCGGCCTACGACAACTGCAAGTAAGGACTTACGAAATCTGCATACGTTACAACTTTGTTCGAACTGTTAATCTTTCGTGGCTCGTTTTCACATCTGGGAATCAATCATGGACAAGCAAGGAAAGAAGCTATCTGCAAGATCACCAGTACGCGATGAGGAAGAAATCACACTCTCCGTACAATATTTCGAAAGACTCTTCAGTGAACTGGCGTCAAAAGAAGACGTTTCGGCACTGAAAGAAATCATCTACAAACAAAAAAGCACAATTGACCATCTTGAGTCCAAAGTTTCTCTACTCGAATCGCAAGTAACTTACTTGCTTGATCAGGTGGAGGAGAGTGAACAAAACTCGAGGAGGATGTGCCTCCGCATCGAGGGGATAAAAGTTCCGGAAAACGAACGCGATGAAATAGAGGAGGATGTAATGGTGGCAGTGAAGGTGACAATAAGTGAAGCATGGATCAGTATACCCGACGATGCTATTGATCGGGCGCACCGTGTTGGCAAGGGCCGCATCGTCGCAGGCGAACGAAAATGTCAAGTAATCGTGCGATTTGCGAGCTTTAAATATCGTACAACGGTCTACAAGAAACGAAAGGAAGTTCGACGACTTTGCGTCTGCCTCGACCTCACAAGAAACAGGAAGAAAGTTCTGTCGCAGACGCCAGAAAGGAACTCAGAACTGAGACAGAGATAACTCTTACTGCTACTTGAACTAGTTTTACCTTACCTATACTAAATAATATTACAAGAGTTTATATACAGTTCGAGGAGGAAGTCGTTATTTACACACTGTCCAATGGCGGAGCTTCCGCCTGGGCAGCCATCATGGGCATCACATGATAAGTTATTGATGAAATCAACAAGTTAATTGCAAAAATGCAAATGAGAAACTGCTATGCTTTTGCTGACGTCAATTGTAGATTGCGAGTTTAACTAGACAGTGGGTTCCATCCTATCTCCTGTTACGAAGATTTCCTGAAACTTTTGGGGAAGACGACAACCAACATGATGCTTGACGTTCGAGATTATGAGCTTTCGTTCGTCCGGAACTTTAATTGCTTAAGAGATTGTAAGTAATTGCTCAATCCTTCATTACAACTTTGTTGCTACACAGTTTATCTCATATTACTATTGTGTTACGTGGCTTACGAAACTTGTAGTCAATAAGTGGCATAAATGCAAAATATGTAAGCAATTTATACCCTCCCTTTTGCACCTCATATGCTGCTCATCCTGTCACTGTTATCTGCATGCAAAATGCTCGAAAATTACGATAAATCAGTTTGATCACAGCCAATCGTGGAAATGCCCGTGTTGTCTTCAAAAGGAGTTTCTCTTTAACTTAACAAATGATGAAGTTTTAAAACTCACTCAGTGCCTTAGAGGAACTTACTAATACAAATTTAAAACCACTACCAGCTTTTAGCGTTGGGTCGCTAATAAATAAAATACCTGGGCACTCGACACCTTTCAAGGAAGTTTGCTTCAATAAGAATTTCTCAAAGTACTACGACATTGATGAATTTTTGCATCGAAATTTTTAGTCGAACTCGTCATTGAGCGTCTTCCATATAAACATTGCCTCTCTAACAAAACATCACGAAGAACTGAGAACCCTC
>QQSS02186866.1:0-13600 GCA_003687565.2 Craspedacusta sowerbii | reverse complement strand
TATATATATATATATATGCTTATGTATATTCAAATGGCCAGAGTTACATGCGTTTCGTCCCGGCAAATGCTAAAATGGCAATTCCTACATTTTAACTTCTTTTCTAACATAGTTAGCCAAGAAGCCCTTATTAAACTCAAGCCACACCTATCACACGAGCTTCTGAATGTGCCACACCTTGTCTTATTAAGCAAGCACCGTACTTCGCACAGCAGCATTGACAGGAACCCAAAACCAAACAACATTAATCAAATATCAAACTAATGTTATTACCATGTCAAACTCAATGCCACAGGTAAATGCAGACAATAGCTTCACAAGTGAACATATGCAAACAACTCGGGAACTTGCGATCCAAGCGACCACCAAAACAATAATAAATTCACCTCAGTTCCATCCGCTTTGAGGACAATAGCTTTAACAATGTCCGAGTGACCCTTCAACTTCATAAACTTGGCACATGTCCTTGGATCCCAAATCCGCAGCGCCTAAAAGAGCAATGAGGTCCTTCTAAGTACACCTTTAAAAGGTCTAGAATTCAAGCGTTGGAACAAGCAGCCTCTGCAGTAATCCGCATCAATCCTGCGCAGGTGTCGCAGTGATCAAACAAATCCAACCAAACCAAATCTAGCTTACGCAAGCCTATACAACTTTCAGAGCTTTTCAGCAGGCCTAAGAAAAAAGGTACGTGTCACAAGGCAGCTGCACTAATTGGCGATTCATAGTCTTGATTTAACTGTGTCGGAGCGACAACCAAACCTCACATCATATTTGATTCTAGAACATGGTGGCATCAACCCAAACAGATTATTTTTCCATAGTGCAGTTCATGTCAATAAAGAAAACCTTCCAAACGCAGATCACCCGGACAACGTCGTACCCTTTAAAATTTTTCAAAATTGGAGAAAGCTCTTATTACTTTTTACCGAATCACACGCTTCTCTTTCCATTAAAAGATATTTCAACAGAGGCTAAGGAACGCGAAAACTTCTCCAAGATCTTCACTTCTCTGAAGATTTTAAAATTGACTTACAATCGGATGGCATTTTTCTATCTAAGAATTGCAAAAGGCACACTGTTGCAGTAATCCCTGTTGCCAATGGATGATTAACTCTAGACTCTAGACTCTAGAAGATTAGAGGATACTACAAAGTGGCACGAAGAAGCATGCCTGTGGTCTGTCAGACATGACATGCACTGTACCAACCTGCTAAGAATGCTTGTTGCAATATACCTAGGTCAAGGCATACGATAATATTCGCATTGCGTCCCCGAAACCCGCCAAGCCTGACCAGATCCACTATTAACCAAGTCATCATATGCAGTACACGAATAAGTCGTACTTAGAGCCCATTTTCGTCATATTCCAGAGTGTACTTACCTTTTCCGTGGAACCAGAAACTAGCAGCGTCCCAGAGGCGTTCAAAGCTAAGCTATAAATCGACTCCTTCTGCCCAGTCAACGGAGATGCTATAAAATCAAAAGCTCCTACTATTTACACCAGACCGTATCAACACTCAACAGTACGGCGGAATCTCAACCATTATGAAGACACTGAAAAATGACTGCATGCATTTAGTACTAGAAACAGTAGCGAGAAGCCGTCCCAGCAATCTCTTAACCTTCACTGAGATGAAACGAAGTATTATTCGCGTGAAGAAGCCTACAGCCGCAGCCTTACGCTTATAGGAGTCTGAAGCTTTTGGAGAACAAAGTGCGTAGGCTTCGTACTCTGCTTTTCAACTAGTACGATTGCAGAAAGACAAATACAAAGTAAGATCACAAAACAATCGTAAATTCTAAGCTGCATAGGCTACTTTCACTACTTGCCGAAAGTGCTAGGCCGAAAGCAACAAAAACGCTCCGAAAGTCAGACAACCACCTATAAGAGGCTAAAAAAAAGCCCCAGAAGGCGAGATTTATTCGTAGAAAAATCTTACGCCGGAGATGGACTAAGAAAGCAAGGTCTGATGGAGTGGCATGAGAAACTGGCGGCCACACAGGCCGTATGTAAGGCGGGCTGAGTGCCGGCGTCAGAAGCGTCGTAGGCGTAAGAACCAAAGGCATGCGCTTTATAATGACCCTAATAAGTTTGCTAAAGCGCTCTGTGAGGAAGGAGTCTCTGGTTCTTCGAACGTGATCAGAGAAGCCCTGGAGGCGCATCTAAGGGCAGCTTATTCTAGAAGTAAGCATGTTGGACCACTCGTTCCTCACCTAGGGTTGGTAAAAGCTGGCAAGAAGGTACGTCTGGTATGAACATATTAAGATGTTTAAGCAGTTTCTACGAATTCGAATACTTGCTATAAAATTCCTCATGAGGAAGAACGTGGCCATATCAAAATTGCGCATTTCAGAAGGATAGCATATTCCAAAAAGAGGCGCATTTAAAGAAGACTAGATATTTACGGCAGATATCGCTGTCGACGGGAAGATCTTGGTGAGCGTTTTGGCAAACGCAGAAAAAAATATTCGGACACATCAGCTCAGAAAGAGGGCATTTCCCGATTGTCAGTCAGAAAATTCCTGGATGGTATCGAAAATTCCTGAGGTTGGATCGGCATGAGGGTTGCAGAAGAAAGCAGCATGCTATAACGGAGTATGCACTGGGTAGGGTAATCGAGATACATCTGCTCCTGAGAAGAAAGACACATCCACGGCGCTGGTTGCGACTGGCGGGGCTGACGTGTCGAGATGTGACGGGTTAATGCGGTTTAAGATTTCGTCATTGGTGGTGGCAGCGAGCTTCAGGAATGAGGCCGTACAATGCGCTGATCAATGCCACATACTCAGCCGCTAACCAAGACCTGTTTAGTACAGGCATTTATTAATATATGTATTCATCTACATACAAGTATAAGACTCAACTACAAGGAAGATATTCGTTTCCTGTCAACTTGCTAACTTGTGCATGCACTACCAGCAACATTATTTCTAATTGCAGTTTGCAACTAAAGCTGTTTGATTGGAGTTATAGGTAGGGTAGCCGTATGACTAGGCGTCTCAAAGTGTGTCCATGTGTGTGGGTGCGTGTGCGCGTGTGCGTGTGCATGCGTGTGTGTGCGTGTTTGCGTACGTAATAATTGGCTTCCAAGAAAATTTTTGAATTGCCACCAAAACAAATGCAAACTAGCTAAATGAAAAACCTAACATAGCAGCACAAAGAGGACTGTTCCTTGAGAGATCACTAATGAATCAACGTCAATTTGGAAAGAAAAGTTGTCCTCACTCATAACCGTATTGTTTGTAGCTGTTAAAGCAGTGAGAACATTCACATCCCAAAGAAAAATCTGCTTGTCAAATCCACCGCTTGCGACTAATTCTTTGTCCCGGGCATATGCCAAAGCCTTGACACAATCCTTGTGCGTTCTCAGAGTCGACATACAATATCCGCCGTACGCATCCCACACTTTAACAGTCGTGTCTGACGATGCAGATAGCACTGAGAAAAATGAATTAAAGTCCAATCATATAAACACACTCGTAATTGCAAGGTCTACATAAAAAACGAGTGCACTTGTGAAAACCATGGACTTACATAGGCATCTAGGTATGTAACATAGTGTAAAAGAGGAGATAAGATGGGCATAACAATACTGCAAAGAAAGCACAATAAAACGTTGGACTGAACTATTAATAGGGAGAAAACTACCTTCGAAATGCACGCAAAATTTAGAAATTATATAAAGGAAACTACAACACGGCATCATATATCAAATCAGCCCAATGTCGTAACTGTCAGACTAAGCTAGCTAAAAAGACAGATAGATAAAGTGCAGTTCTAAGTGCTTGCTCAGTATGAGGCAATCAAATGAGAGAAAAAAACTTTAATAAGTAAAATTGGAACTCACTAGTCTTCCCATTTCTGCACAAGACCAGGCCATTTACCCAATCTGTGTGATGCTCAAAAGCATGAACGAATGCTGTCTGAATTAAAAACAAACAACTCATGAATCCATAAGAACAGCAGCAAATTGTAAGAAGCCTGTAGTGCTAAAACACTGCAATGAAAAAGACCAGCAACAGACGTAATCTAGAACACTAGAACAGGAACCAATATCACATTCCATAAATTTCATACCAAGAAAAAACAAAGTTTAAAAAATATGAACCAGCACACAAATTAGGAAAAATGATGCCAGTACACAAATCATTAAGAAAAATTATAATTGAAGATGCATTTGAGCAAAATTTTTCAGTGGCTGACAAGCTACAAGGACAAACAAGACATCTGCATATTATATTTAATTGCAATTAGCAACTCAACACTTTAAGTTTAATTTCACATTAGCCATTTGACATCTTAACTAAGCAAACTAAACGCGAAAGACAGAATTGCATATACACTAATCCATCAAGGTCAATAAAGACTATCTACAAATATGTATCGATCCAATCCAGTCACAAACACGACACTTACAAAGCAACTTATTTCATGAATTCTGACTTTCTAAGCCTGCAATTAAACCACTCAGATATGACATTGAAAAATTTAAATAACTTGCGTGTACCTTTTCCTCATCACTGCTCCAACACCGAATAATTGAGTCCCTTCCAGCAGAAAACAATCGCTTTAGCTTAGGATCATATTGCAGAGAATTCACTCCGAGTCGGTTTTGAGGCTCAGCTTCATTTCGAATGGTAAAGGAGACACAAACTTTTCGTTTGGACTGGTACCCACTGCGACTTGCAGTCATTTACATTGACATCGCCTTCACAGCATGACCTGCAGTTTAAAAAGCATTGAAGCACAGCACACACACAACCAAGCAAAAAAATGCTTCATTTTACATTTCACCGTGATGGACAGAAAATTGAAAATTAAGTAATTATTTTCCACAAGACCACAAGAGCTGAGTGAACTGGTGAGAACTGTACGATATTTTGACATGCTTACTAAGAAGTACAGAGGGATATTTACATAAATGTAAAGTTTGGTGGGCCCAGAGCACCCAATGTAGTACAGAGAGGCTCAAATCACACAAGCACATATATTTTTGAAATTGGCTAAGTTAAGAAATTCACCAGTTCCTCAATTCCACCAATGCCAGATGCGTTTCACCCTATGTGGGGCTCATCAGTGATGTGCAAGGGAACCGAACCCGGGTCACCGGAATGAAAAGCAGAGCACTTACCACTAGACCACAAGAAATCAGTGACCTTGTCAGAACTATATGACATTGTGATTGCTAACTAACAAGTACAGAGGCATATTTACATAAACGTAAAGTTTGGTGTGGCCTAGAGCACTAAATACTGTACAGAGCTCATATCACAAGAAAACATTATTTTTTAAATTGGCTAAGTTAAGAACCGGTTTGGTCCCCATGCACGTCACTGATGAGTCCCAATTGTGAAATGTGTCTGGCGTTTGGGAAATGAAGGAGCTGGGGAATTTCTTGGGTAAGTATTGTAAATTAAGGCGCAGGCAAATTAATAGAACAAACAAAAAATTAATTATCGTGCCAGATTCGCAACAAAAAACAATCTGACCAAGTACTAGATTTTTGAAACGCTTTGGAAAGCAAAAGAAAATTTTGCGTACTCCAACATGAGAGGAACCTTCTTGTTGAAGAACCAGCAAAAACTAGAATCGAATAAGTTACTTGCAAGGTCAGCACTTTTTACAAATACTGACGTGTTAACAAACTCGCTAAAATCTGATCATACTTACAGTATGAAGCAATGAAACACATAGGATACCAATTTAGCAATCCACTACTTTGTCCACTGGATGTTATTTGGTAGATACTTTGCCTATCAATACATAAATGAGACAGTTGTAAATAAACCTAATAAAATAGTTACCAAGCTGAATAGAACAAATAGAATATTTAGGTGCACTTGAGTATTTAGACGAGCTTGTAGCCAATAAATGATCCAACGCCAAACTTCATTCAACACCAGCTGAAATACATATCGATGAAGAAAAAAGAACTCTCCACCAAAATTAAATAACATTGTATCGGATTTAATACAAAGCGCCTTTTTTCCAAGCGCACTCTCTAATACCAATTATAGCCCTGGAAAAGTCCTTGAACCAGACCTTGCATTACAGTAACACAGCTTAAATTGTCCCACACAAATCATATGAAAGCCAAAAAAAAATTTTACTGTTGCAAAGATTATTCATGGCTAAATTTTTCTAAACTTCAATCACCATACTAAGAATAACTGATTTCAATGTTTCAAATTTTTATGGTAGCACAAATACAGCAGCTTAAATTCTGGGCAGGGCATCATGTCACCTGTCAGAATTGTATGACAATCAACTTACGTTAATGTATATATACCAATCAGTTATCTGAAGAGATCGGTAGTTTCTAAAGTTCTGCGATAATTGAATTACTAAGCTGAAACATAAATTTACAAGCAAGAAGTTTCACCTTCACTGAGTCGGATAGAACTTCATGATTGTCTCATCTTCTGAAGAAATATATATATATAGATAGCTGTGGATAGCTGTAGATATATATGCATATATATGTAAGTAAACACTAAGGATGACTGCAGAGTTAGCCAAAACGTCTGCAATAAAAAATGTTGCTTTGCATGTGATATGACAATGTTGCTGGTTCATGCCATAATGACATGATGTATGTAATAGATGCAAACAAATGCATGTAATAGATATTATATATATATAATATATATATATGTATATATATATAATACTTGCACATAGCTTTATATACCTAACTGCCTTGCTATTTCTTTTGATTGTATTTGATTACCTCAAGCACGCTTGGTAAGAAGCAAGGTTTTGCATTTGTCAGACTACTGCTTAAAGCCGACAGGAGCAATGTCCGTACACCGAGAAGCTCCGGATATTATAATTCATTCTGAACTGCTTCCCCTCAGCTTTCTTACGTGATTAACAGCGATTCTGCAGAATTAAATTTTTTTTAAGAAATTGAATACATTCTGATATTCACACCACATGCATTTAATTTAATGTCGTCAAAGCAACACTTAACTTTGCCTTCGATGGTATTAACGCAAAAATTGATTACGGACTTGGTCTTCATCTGAACACTGTGGCAGAATGCATGCCGCCCAAATCTCTCATGTGCAGTAACACAAGCGGCAACGGACGCATATAGAAACGATTTAAAGCATCCGCAAGACAGATGGATGTTGGCAACTGCTTTGCACCGCACACGCATAGTTCACAGAATGAACTACAACTTCAAAAAAGTTCATCTGGAAACAATAAAGGGTTGGCGTTAACCTGGAGTTCGTTAGACCATATGAAATATTGTTGAAATGATTCTCAAAAGATGCGCTTGTAGAAATGTTTCTTTAAACATTTGTACTAGATGAGAGGACCAGCTAGGAGAGCCTCCACGCGGTCTGTGGGCAAGCATGGTATGTCACAAATTTTTGTGGCTACCCTGTTTGGTGAATCTACTAGAAAGACCTAACCAGCAACAGTACGACATTGTCGTCTGCGGGGAAGGTCTTGACGAAGTGTGTCTCCTGGTAACAGGCTACAATTGGATGTCCGTTTCACGACCGTTAGAGCATCGTGTCGTCCAAGCTTCTCTTTGAGGGCACGTAACGAGCTCTTTGGCTCCTTAAGGGGCTCAACCAACATCCGACGACTGGCCTCATCTGCTGTCACCGGCGATCGATGGACTGCGCATCCGGGTAACTTCTGGCTCTTCACCAACCATACTAGACGTATGTCATCTCATGGTGATATTGCGACGAAGTAGAACGACTTACTTCCACGAACAACAACACGGTCTGGTCACTGAATGCGTGTTATAATGCCCTGCCTTGGGCGGAAAGTCCACGGATACGTGGGCTACTGAACATGCCTTTGTTTTCTTTACTTTACGAAATAATGAGTGTTCGAATAGTTATAAGGTATACAGATATTACGTGGCGGGAATGCTGTCAATCAGATGCGAAAGTAGCATGTGACGGCCCGTGTGTCTTCGGGGAAAAGACGCTGGGCGGACAAGGACATTGCTTCGGCCTTTTTGGCATACCTTAGGTTATTTCAAATTGTTTTAGAGGGTAATGGAGTTATCTTCAACTAAGAGAAATTTCAATTATGCCATAGAGAATATAGGCTGGCTTCGAGTTAACGATGTAAGGGCAAGCATAAAACGAGACTTCGGTCTGCTGTGGAGGGATTTCCAACACCAAGAACGATCACGAACATGCGTTCGTGGTTCGGCTTGGTAAAACAGTTATCTTACTATAAGCGATATGTAGAAAGGAACACAAATATGTTTCTTTGATTGCTTATACTAGTTTCATGTCATGTGATTATAATATCGCGACGGAAAAGAACAACTTACTTCCACGAACAACAACACGCATGCTCCTTGAATAAGTATTCTAATGCACAGCCTTGGGCGGCCAGCACATGGATATTTGGGCTACAGCTCAGCATTTCTTTTTTAGATAACTGAAAGTGATCTAATGACATTAGCTATGAAAAACATCTGAGAATGGCCTTGCTTAATTTTTAGTTGATTCGACACTTTCCAGTCACTTCAATTGAGACAGAGTCCTCATCCTTTATATTAGGCCACGTCTAGATTAACGTGATGTTGACGTCAACTTTTTGCGGACATTTGCTTACCAGACGCAGCTGATTTAATGTTAAATACACGTCAAATTCATCTCAGCTGTAACAGATTAAGAATCCAGGAATTCGCCTGCTAAAAACAGGGTCTTCATTGAATTTTCTTACAAATAAATTTACGGGCCCATACACACTCTGGCTGGAATAATCTTATTCACACTACATCCTTTACAACATCAAAAGAATTACAACATCAATGTTCTCGTAAACAAAAGTTTCTTCGAGTATTCTATTAAAGCAGTAAACTTATTACTTTCATACAAGTCCAAAAGTTCAAAAAACTTATTACATTCATACAAGTCCTTGACTTCACAAAATTTATAGCAGATAAAAAAATAGTCCAATATATCCTGATTCTCTAAAAAAAAGTTTACAAGCAAACAAGTAGCATTTCAGGCTCCACGTAACCAAATTCTATTAAAACAATAACATATTGAGGCTCTAGGAATTCATATGCCATAAATAGGATCTTGAATGAATTTTCTTATAAACAAATACACGGGCCCAACAAAATTTTGCTGGGATAACACTACCTCCTTTACAACACGCTTTACAGCAAGGCACCAGATTTCATGGCAAAGTAGAAGGATGGCTGCGTATAACACGTAGATGTTAAGTAGTCAGTGCACAATTGCTAACCCAATTAAAAAAATTCTATAAGAGAGACGCACAAGCCGATTTATATGAGAGGCAAGACCTACTGAAGTAACAAACTCAGTATAAAGCGTTACGAAAGACTGATATATTCTGCACATAATAGATGTATTGTCATAAGCCATTAAAATTACTAAACTTTTTACGCCTTACTCTCAAGGAGAAAAACAAAAACCCATTTAATGTATGAGGGAACAACTAGTAACACTAAAGGATCCAACAAAAAGCTCCACAAAAAACACAGGTACATTCTACACATAACATGTCTATTTTGATTAGTCCATGCGCAATATCTAACGATATGCACACCTAAATCTGTAACAGAAACAACCACGCCAATTAAAGTACAACGCCAGAACTTATCACAATAACTAATCCACGAAATAACTACACTGCTGACGTAGTCGCCAATATTGGTGCTAGGTTGGTGTGTGTGAGTGTGTGTATAGCAATGCCTAATTTATGAACAGTTGCTGCCCCTTCTTGCGTTTGCCCTGCAGTCGTGTTATAATACTTAAATTACTCTATAACTTAATTATATCTTGACTTTGTTATAAAACGGGAAAACATGTAAATAGGAAACGGATAGAAGGTTCAGCCGTTAAAAGAACAGGATTCTGCTTATTAAACTGCTTCACTCGCGACAGGCTTCAACGTCCAGTGCTGATAAAACATCGAACGCCATTCTAGCCTTCCGTAGTGGCAAGGGCTTTGGTATTATTAGCCATAGATCGATGTCACCAAACTTCATTCCAAGACTGCTCCTCGCCGCTTCCGAATGCTAGGTAGAACAGCGCACCAAATGCAGATATAGAAACGGCAAGAGCAAAGACTTTCCTGTATTGCTCTCGCATTGTTTATAGAGAGAAAAAAAAATAATAACACCGGCATAGGCGACCCTTGGAAGATTTTTGCAACTTTTTTGGCGAGTAAATGTATTGACTCTCCGTGCCTTGTTGTTCTAAGAATATAGTTAACTTAAGCGCATAAAAGGAATCGAAATATGCCATTTTGTAATCGAGCTGAAATGCGCCTCGTCAACTGTTGTACGATGAGGAATCGTATATCGTATTGCGCGCAACCCCAATAGTTGATCTCTTTTTCCTTATTCTTTAATCTTTTTGCTTTTACGCTTTGCTTTTCTGGCATTTTCAATGAAACAGAGAATGATCTAAGGATACCAATAAATGAGTCCTGCCGTTTCCTTGTTTAAATTTTGTTTCATGCCAAGGTTTTGAATATCCTAACCCCTGATGTTTTTTCTTTCTATTAGGGATTCCTACCATGCGGCATCTTTTTGATTTTGGCGAGTTATGCCGGTTGTGATGAAGTTGATCTCTCTGTTCTCTACATGACCATGGCGACCGCTATGCTTTGCATGCAATTAAGTGGCTTCAGCGTCAACCACGTGGATATTTCGCCGCGCTATAGTAGTATATTGATGGGCATATCAAACACAGCGGGCACGTTGGCTGGATGCCTCACACCCACTGTTACTGGGTTGTTCACTGATCACCATGTAGGTTGGAGCTTTTCTTTGTTTGGCCTTCTCACCCGGGAATTTCAAATATTGCGGATATATGGCCTTCTCGAGTATCTCTCAGGTATTTAGTGACGAGTGAACTCGTATTGGTTTTGCCTTCGCTCCAAGAAGAATTTCCATGAAAACGGAGGCTGAATGTAGGAAAGTCAAGGCCGCCTACCATGCGGTTTTTGCAGTTACTGCTTTCTGCATTTGGGGTTTCTCATCAAACGTATGTCACAATCAACAGGCGTGACATTCCACGGCGCCAAGCTCAACTAGAATGCAGCCGGGCATCCTTGAACTGGGGTCACTGATCGCGTTGAATCAGAATTTTCTGCTCATACCACTCAGTTCATCACGAGGTGTCTCTGCAGGAGCCAATTTTAGGACTCAGGGGGAAAGCGCAAAAGCGTTCTTGCAGAGCGATGAGCACGTTCGAAAACCAATTCCCCGACGAGATCGAACATTTACCAGAAGAGGAGGACAAGGGCCTAGTTATCGATTACGCTTAAGGCAAAGCTTGGACTTAAGTTTGGCATCGATAAGGAATAGCTTGAAGTTTAGCATCGATAAGGACTTGTTACATCATACATGCTCTCAAATTTGGAATGTAAATGTTCTTGGGAGGGATTTTGCCCGTTTGTAATTGTACACAGAACGCCTATAATCACATAAGTTAATGCAAGGTCATCTTTACCAAAAAAAACGTTTTCCAACAAATAAAAGCTTTCGCAGTGTCAGGAAAACATTCAAAATGTAATTAAACGTAGATGATCTCAAATTTGGAATGAAGAATGTCCTGGGGAGGGGTTTTGCCCGTGGACAATTGTACACAGATCGCCTAGAACGCCCTTAAATAACGCAAGCTTATCTTTACCAAATAAGAATTTTTCCAACAAATAAAAGGTTTCGCAGTGTCAAGAAAACATTCAATATTCAATTAAACGCAATCAAGAGAAACCTCAGAAAGAACCTTCTTCCTTTAGAGAGGCAGAGGAACACTCGACCTTTCATGCATGTTGATCCTCGATCGTCGTTTGCAACCTTCAAGTTTGCATCTCTGCCCTAGCTCGTCCACATGCTCTGGAAAATGGTCACAACCATCATGTCTCGCATCAGTGACTGGACGCACAGCAGCTGGAAGGTGCTTCTCTGTGGATGATGTTGGTTCGACGTCAAAACTTTCTAACAAAGACCTGTCCAAACGACCGTTTTCTTTGCTCACCAAGATTGGCCGTGCCTCCGACAAGCTTTGCCGAAAAGAAAGAAGGTCAATTACTTTTTCTTCGTGCGTCTTCACCGCTTTTGCAGCACGAACGCACTCAAGCAGGAGTTTGAAAGGGCAAAATCAAGGAAACGGAAGAACACCCTGGTCGGCCACTTCGTTGTTCTTGAATTAGATATATGAAATCATACAATCGAACTTGCCTACCTCTACCGTGCATTTGTTGAAAAATTGTACGACTTTTGATCATAACGAACTCTTTCTTGGAGCTACTCCAAGGGTGAACTGAGGCGCATTCCGCTTCCCCAACAAAACTTGAGGCCAGTTGAACAACGCGGTTGTCACACTAACAAATGATTGACACGTCCATGGTCTGCTGAGCAACAAAAATCAGTGCTTCCCCGTCCTTCGCTTTTCAATTCTTTCTCGCTCTTCAGGACGCGGCTCCAACCTGTTTCTCTTTAACATACCGGCAGACAGAATTCTCTTTTTGCGAAGAGCACGAATCAAATGGATGCTCGTAAAATAACTATCAAAAAACAATTTAAAGTTTTGGTTCTCTGAGACAATCTTTAGCAAGCGCATGACCACAGATGCACAAGTCCAAGCGACTTGTGCTCCTCGGACAGGTTTGTGCCTTTTCCTTGGTACATTTCGAAGTCAAAGGCTAAACAAGACTTTCCGCAGAGTACGAAATTTTTAAAGCTAACTGGATTCGTCTGACTGGCGGTGTACTGCTTAGCAGGCATGCGACCACAGAAGGGAATCATCTGATTGTCAACGCAGAGGTTTTCTTCTAACGTAAGGGCACTGCATCTTCTCCGAACCGCATCGACTATCGGCTGAACTTTCCAAAACTTCGTCGTGCTGCCCACCGGAGGTTCACGACTGCCTACGTCCTGCAAGTTATGCCGCAACTTAAAAAATCTTTTGAAAGTGAATTCAACTATAGCTAATATGCTTCGACCAGCAAATTCAAACCCCGGGAAATTTTAAGTTTCCCAAAAAATAGAGCACCCGACGAGGTTTTTCGTTTCTTGCTTTCTTGAATTGACAACTGATCCTGTTGCGAACAAGCTATAGTTGTTGGTCTCGTCTGCAACTAACTGAAGTATTGAACAGGAGTGTCCAATGAATCCCGATCAAAATCCTTCTCTCTAGTACACGTTCACTCCGCGACAGCTGGTTCAAAACTCCTTTCAGACCAAGATGATTCCTCTTTGCAACTTTTATGGGACTAAATTCGTCCAAACATCGATTGCAACGGACTCCTCCTCCACCCCTGAACTGAGTTCCGATGCCGATGAGTCAACACACGGATCTCGATGCATCTCACTTCCCAGTTGAAATGAATTGTCAGCAGTCTCTTCGTCCTCTGACATTTTCCAATCAGTTTTATCCAAGATGCACAAAACCAATTCCAAAGCAAATGTTTTATAACTTTGAACTTTCGCAACTACAAGCAAAATTGATCAACGTCTGGAGTTCAAAATGCTATAATGTTTTGATCGGAGAAGCAAGAAGAACGTAAATACTTCTCGTACTAAAGCTCTCCAAAATTTTAGGTAAAACATAGACAGGGGCGCAATGTGTACAA
>QQSS02186865.1:0-27767 GCA_003687565.2 Craspedacusta sowerbii | reverse complement strand
ACATACATACATACATACATACATACATACATACATACATACATACATACATACATACATACATACATACATACATTGCCACACTGACAAATTCTCGGAAGGTACACTGGTTGCTGGCGAACATAAGCACACACGAGCAATGTATGCCAGATTCGGAAAGCAGTTTCTGTTGGAGTTCTGATGCACATATACCTGCTATAAATCCGGCCAAAAACTTTCTACATTTTTAGCCCTACCTGGATTTGAACCAGATTTGTGAAACCGGCCGGAGCCGGAGCCGGAGCCGGAGCCGGAGTCAAAATCCGGTACAGCCCTTCTGATAAACTGATAAACTGGTGGCCTCCAGAAATGCCAGGGAAGCGATATTTTACGGTAAATCGGTTGCAAGCATAGTGGCGGCACGTTATAGCAATATTACCATTTCTAGCCGCAAGAGATCGCCGACGAGTCATTAGCGGCAAGTACCAGACATTAGCAAACACGAACTTGGCAGGACACATAAGTTGTTGGCTGCTGTCAAAAGCAAAGATTCCTAGTAAATCAGATTGAATTAGCAATGTTCTATAGCTACAATTTATAAATGGTCTGGCTATTTATCACCTACATTTACGCAGAACCTACCAGTCGCATAAAAAATGGTTCAATGGAAAGTTACTTGGACTCTTACACATGTCTCTGACAGTCTTTCTATAAGTAGCCATAATTGACCTAAACTACCTCTTCCTCAGTGTCAAAAGCAGGACGTTTCAAAAAACAAAATGCGCCAACCAGCAATTGGTATCCTAAACCTACCCATTCTGAAAAACTTTTAAGAGAAGCCCACTATCGTTACACCAACCATTCCAAATACCGCAACGGCAGTGTCGCCGCAACTGGACTGAGTTTCGCGCAAGAAGCTGCTAGCTTGCTCAAGCTGTTCACGCATTCTTACTCACGAGTTGCGTGACATCGTCCGATCGATTACGCTGGCATCGGTTTAGCCCCGATTCCAATACCATCACAGTGAAGAGTTCGAGGCTTTCTATCCCAAACGCTTGCTAATGCTTAGATAGATCACACGTAGCACCGAGTAGAAGAAAAACCTGCCTTGCAAGAACTTCGCGTATACTTCAACTTGCAAGTCTGGAGGCAGTTGCGCAGTGTAGAATGCTACCAAATCGTACTGCTTGATTTCGATGAGAACCTGCAGAGAATATGAGTTTAAAGTCACATTTCAAAATAGCACAAGAAAATTAAAGAGATAAGGTAAAAATCAAAGCAAAACCTGTAACGCAACTGAATTATACCTGCGTGCATAAGATAGTTTTGCCTCTGAACAGAGACGGCAACCACGTCTCTTACTGCTACATGGCATAACATCGACAAGATCAAGATAAGGTAGCGGCCGTGACCGGGCAGAGTTAAAGCGTATTACCTGGATATACCTTTCCAGGACTGCCACGCAAATTTCCTCCTAAGAGAGGACTAGAAGTTAATAAGCTGTCCAAGCGGATACGCAAACTAACAAGTAACCTCAACTGAGCGGGATCATCTTTGAACATTCGAGTTGCAAAGACCAAAGCAAGGGCGAATCTAGCATAGTTACTTACATGAGTTTGAACTCCCACCGTGCGAAGGAATAACACAAGATGCGCCTGCAAACGCACACAAACCGTATTAATACAACCGTGTCGCTCACAAGCTCCACGCATTCTTATAAAAACTTTATTCGGAACTAAAATATACACAAAAACCATCAGCCGCAAACTTGCATGGCATAGACAATTTTGATCAAAGCGAGCGGGAAGTAGTGAAGTAAGTGGTAAAAGGTGCATTTAGTTTGGACTAAGTGCAACGGAAGAACGACAGAAGGTACACACCTTCGCAAGACGAATGAAAAAACAACAGCAACAACAACAAAACACCATCAGCAAAGCCTGATCGCGCAATGAAAAACTTTTCATACGCAGAATACGGACTGCATATTACCATAAACCGTATCATGTGAACATTGCCTCCGCAAAGGGCTTGCTTCATCTCCTTTAGCAGATCTATGAAAAGAAAGTGCATCTATACCAATTGCGGCTTAGCTTGATGAGGGAAAAGCTTCAAAAAGTTGGAGCGCTGCCAAGAAATACAGTATTAAGTAATGAAAAAAAATCTTATGAAGAATGGAAGTCCACTCCAAGAGCCGCAAAAGGCTTGCAGAAAGAATAAACACACTAATAGACGATTGTAATAAAGTTTTCGGACGCTTCTTTCCGTATTAAAAAACTAGCAATTCTCACAAACGATGAAGCCACAAACCACCGATTTCGTTAAGGATGATATTCTTCTGAAACACGTGATACGCCTCGCAGCACTGCTTACGAACAGCCTAATGCACAAAATAGACACACAAATTAGAAACGCTCGGAATATTTGAACTTGAAGGGCAACAAACAGGAGGGCACGTTTTCGAAGAATCGTAAGCGAAAAAAGCTGCTTTTACAAAAGCCCTACCCGCTGCTGCAAACTATATGCACCGCAAAGGATATTGAGAAGCAAATAATACGGCCTAAAAATCGACCCTCTCGAAGCTCTCTATCAAACCATCCTAATGCAAGTAAGACAAAATAGATATAATAAAATCAATAAGCTAATTAATTAATTGATTAATAATTTGATCGACTGTTAAACGAAGTTTCGGTTCCTCTTCTCAAGCATCATCCGAGCCCAACGCTTTATATGCAGCAGCCTGTTCCGAAAGCCTAGCGCTAAAGCTAGCAATTTGAACTCTGTAGTAAGCATAACGCAGCGAGAAAGTCGAAAAAACTAAAGGCCACCCTACAGGGACCGCAGAATTACACATTAGATTAGACATGTCAAACCAAGGTGCGACATTAAACGAATCTATTCGGTATTTCGGAAAGTCTGAGCACAGAATAAAAGGGAGACAGAACTTGCTCCAATCGGATTAAAATCTAGTCTAAGAATGGCTTTAGTTAACCGATATATAAGGCTTTTTAATCCAAATTTCCTACTTCACCTGGAAAAACATCTCAAGGATCACCTTAACAAACTGGTACATGGCTAGCAATATAACGACCCCGACAAACTCTCTGCACTAGTTGGATACTAGCCGAGTTACGCCAAACCACCGCGGCAACGAGAAGATTGCTTTTTGAATCGGAACTAAAATTCTTAATTGGGCGCTCCGTTACTGAATTCTTCGAATTACTGGCTTCCCTCGCAGGACAGGCACCCCGAGTAAAACGATTCTGGCATCTGCTGCGAGTTAATCGGATACTCAGACAATATACCAAGCGCAACAGCAAAGCCAATATCACAATGTTCAGTATGAACCACCTTCAAGAAAGAAGGTCACACCAGAGAAATAAAACTGGAACGGGTGAGTCTGTTAACGTCGAGAAAGGAAACGAACTTTTCAAAAAGCGTCGAGAGGCTTCTAGCACTCAAAGACGTCTGTGCTGCAGTACGCGAATCAAAGAAACCTGAAAAAGGCTTCTCGAGTCAAAAGGCAGAATTGGAAAACAGTGCGGGAATGCAAAAACACGTATTCCACGCATACGTGAACATGAAAAAAAAAAAAAAAAAAAAAAACCGGAAGTACTAGCCCAACTTAATGCACCGGTAAAAAACTCTTTCGCCTCTCAACTTTATGACTTCTACGCCAAATACTCCGCATGTTCAAAATTAACTAGCGGATCCTCCTTGATCAAATACGAAGAGACAAGCTTTTTTAATAATATCGAAGAAAGATTCCGCAATAAACACTTAGCGTAGTGGCGAAGATCGTGAAGGCCTTCTAACAAAACCAATGTACCACTCGCTTTCGGCAAATTCTCCCTTAGGCGGTCGAAGGGAGGGTTTTTACTGGCAGTAGTGAAAAATGGGGAGCCGAGCAGGTACATCAGATGGATAGAAATTGCCAAATAAATCGGCAAGTCTGAAGATTAGAAAACAATCACAGCTCACGTAACCATACACAACACGGCCATCTGCAATGCCCCATAATAGCTCGATATAACCATGCATTTCATCAACAAATTGGCAGATGCCTCAAACTGCAACATCCCTGCAGGAAACAGTTACAAAAACCAAATTGCTAGTAATTTCGCGATCCTTGTCCAAGCAAAAGGTAAATGCGCCGCGGACTAAACTGACAGGTAGAAGAAAACTATTCCACCGATTTAAGTGTGAGTTTGAAACCCCAGCTCTACCCAGCACAACAGATTTGGCTTCTTCAACAGCAGTCAAACGAACGAACGAAGCGACAGCCAACTTTACAAGAAGACGCACTATTTAGATGCACTGTCGTCTCACGTAGTACACATCCTCAACGCAGCTAGATTGAGTC
This sequence comes from Craspedacusta sowerbii, assembly GCA_003687565.2. Lineage (NCBI taxonomy): Eukaryota > Metazoa > Cnidaria > Hydrozoa > Limnomedusae > Olindiidae > Craspedacusta > Craspedacusta sowerbii. The sequence continues at coordinate 23,428 of QQSS02186865.1, read as the reverse complement.
TTAAAGTTTATCATACAAGAGAGAAACTTATCTGCAAAGACTATCCACATCCAGATTGCTGGTCATAGATATGCAGATGGACGTCTAATGTGCCTCAAGCGGCGACAAGAAGCGGACTACCCAATGCTTCGTGGCAACCATGGCTATCAAGCAACTCCGGAAACATCAGCGGGCGCTACATCTCCATACTAAAACATGTTAAGTTTATCTTTCACGAAACATTCCTGGTGATGCTTGCAAACAATGCGACTTGATCGACCTGATTAGTCTGGTGCTACGAGGTTCACCAGCTCATCCCATACAGCAGCGTGCGTGCTTGCAAGGTTTATGTATTCACGGTCGAAAAGCTTTTTAAACAAGCTGTTTCTTGCTTACTGAGAAAATAAAAATCTTCAATCTTGAGACCAAATATAACCAGCCGCGCGGAAAGGCAAAACTATATAATTGGAACCGGAAAAGACGTCCACCGGACTTAGAAACAAAATCATCAAAATGCATGAGACAAGAAACAAAGAGAAATTTTCTAACAACTTACCATATTAGGATGTGCTTCAAGATGTTCAAATACAGCCTGCGGCGTCAAACTAGTAAAGCATTCACGCAAAATATTGATAGCAAATGTTATTAAGTATTCTGATAATTAACAGCCACTATAATCAAATTATTAGAACAATCAGATAGGTGTCGGAGTTCTGAATGAAAACTACGAACACAAAGAAGAATGCTGCTTAGGGTATCATAATGCGAAGCGTAGCATATGCATAAAAAACCTCTAATTCTCGTCTAGAGTGATTCCTAGTTACATAAACGCAGTTAAATAACCACATACAGCTTAGATTTCGGTGCAGGAGGCAAATGCCGGCATGTCTATAGGGTCTGCTTGTCTGTATGTACATGTATCTGTACGAGTGCATGCAGAGTATAGGCAGCAAATCGTAATTGTACGCATATTACCTTTCACCATTAGCTTGGTCCCAATATTCTTGAGGGAGATCTTGCAATGATCGGTCCGCTCGCTGACGATTGCGCAGCTCCTACGAAACAAGGATGCAAACTAAGCAGATGCAATGCTGCAGTCAAGCCAAATGCTTTTAAGACAGGCCACTTGGCTCCGCAACAAAGTAGATCAGAAATTATCACTGGGATCAAACTTGCCATTATCCACCTCGAACAATAAATGACGAGGCCACAGGTGGTGCATGCCTGAAATACCAGTATACTGTATACGTAAACACTGTATACCTTATACAGACGCTTACTCCGAGAACAAGAAACCTTGCTTACATGCTAGAACAGGCGCAACAAAGAAAATGGTTAAAAACACAACTGCGACAAAATGTTACAAACCAAGCTCAATAACAAGTGGAATGCGCACCTGCTCAACTCGGATATCCACAATCACCTTGAAGTACGCCCATAGACAGTCTTCCCAATTACTGCAGGCTGGAAGCAACTACAAAACACAGGCGACAAATGAAAACCAAGCCAGGAACAGAGAAACCCTACGTAATTAGGTATTAGCCTTCGAATGAATAAGGAAAACATCGAACAGCCATAAAATGCGTGACAAAAAATTGGAGACTTGATTCAATAAAAAGATGATGATGCCAATTTTTTCCGAACTGCTTGACGAGCAGTCGCATGGTATGGTCTAGCTCGCTTGAGAAATCCTTGAGCTATCGATAAGAAATTTTTGTCCGAGACAAGAAACTTGTCGTACATACGTACAGCACAATTTCTTTGGGTTTTAAAACCAAAATAAAAACGTCAAAAAAAGCAGTGTCTTAATAAATGACAAGACACTAAGTAAACTTAGCAAGCAAGACCTTAAGCTAAGTGCGGATAACAATTTACAGCCCTACAGAACAATGCCAATCGCTAAAATAAAACATTTGAAAGCGACATACCTGGTCTAGATTTCCACTCAAAGCGGCATAAATAGCCTTCTCGTGCACACCACAGCAATTCTGAATGAAGAAATGAAAAACTCTCGACAGGAGATACAAAAAACGGCAAAGCAAACGGCAAAAGGCATTAAGAAAATATGTAAAAGATTCATCATAAAAATGTCCAGATTTTCCGACGTTAGTCAAAGCGGTTTCGACACGAGCCCATTTTCATTTCAGGGAGAGACTTGGAAGCTTCAAGGAGGCTTACCTTTTTCGCCTACGATACACTCATCTTCATGATATCACAATCGAAACACCACCTTGCCACAACTAACCTTACTCGACTAAGCAAAGACCATATTCAGGAGGGTTTCGACAAAAATACCTCAAACCTCTAGGAGAGTCATTAGGGTGAACTCAACTTTAGTCAATGCACAAAAGAGAACTTAAGAGTGAGCTGGCATATTGACGGTGTCAAACACGCATCGAAAAAGCGCCAGTTTTTATTTACGAGGTATATATTGCACCCGCTATGAAACTCATGCATTCATACACCGCTATGATACACTGATACACGATATAACAAGCGATACGGGCTCAAATAATAGCGAGCAATACTTCTGAAACTAGTGGAAGGGAACTCTGCAATGGTTATAGAAAGACGCGACCAAACATCAAACACGCTCCACAAAACACAAGCAAAAGACTTAAAATACGTCAAGATTAAAGTCGGTTAACAAAGAGATTTAATGTACGCAATGCAAAGCCGAAACAAAATTACAAATCAAAAGCCGTACAAGAGTAATGGCATGAATAGTAATAATCATTAGCCGTAATCCGACTCAAATTCTTTTTGCACAAGCTTCTGCCAAAGATTTTCATAAGGCTAATGCTAACCATAGAAACGTAAGCAATAAATAACAGATCGATTCAGGATACTACCTCCTTTGACATAGCCCAGCAATTAGATTTCCAAAGGTCTCGGTACGGATTTCCTTCTGCAGGAAGGATTTCTCCGGAAAGGCTCTCTACATTTATGCGAAATAATAGGAGACGACGAACGCATAGCGAGAATTTAGCACGTCAGAAAGCAGAAGGTACCTTAAAACATGTCAAAACAATAACTAACGATACTAAAGGAAGCAAGTCAACAAAGGGTTATGCAGCAATGATCCCTAATACAAAAACGAATTTAAAATTGAAATTCGACGAGCTAAAAAACAGAGAGGTAATTATTCCTGCACAGAGTTGCCTACCTATTACTTAACAAGCACATGGTTTAATTACAAATCCTTATTTATTATCAACGGAAATCCACAAGCAGGAACATTACAAAAATAAATAGCAAAACGCCAATACTAAATATAATCTGGCATAACTGAGATCTCTCTACGACTACCTGAGAAGTTTGGGTCATGCCATAATCTCCAGCCATCAAGTGTCGCAGCTCGCCATGAATGGCCTTGCTCGACACACAAACGCTGGGCCTTAGAAGCAAAAAGAAAAAAAAAAAAAGAAAAAAAATTACAGCAAAAATTAAAAGTAGCACTCAACCAGCAAATCCTCTCTTACAGTCCTAGAATCCTTAATCAACGATGTAGCGAGACCAAGATCTAGATACGCAAAGCAATTCTAGGACTTCTAGCAGATAATAACCGCTATAGCAGACGAAACTAGTGCGTAGTCATGTCCACGTAAAAGCTTATCATGAACATCCCATGTTGTTCTTCTAACACAGAAAACCTAGTAGATTTGCGACCTTGCAGGGAAGCCTTCCGAATTTGGGAAAGAATTCTATGGGACTCCGCTACAAGGTCATAGCGCCATTATTTTAAGAAACGCATCAGCCATTTAAATAATTAAAAATTGAACAATCCATACATTAAATTCGTAAATGCAATTTATTTGCAAAACGTATTTCATGAAGGATGCGGTCTTCAACGTCAACAAACAAACGGTCCTACCTCTTCTAGCTTTCCAGCACGAATAAACATGAACACATATTGAAGAAGTTGTTGCTCATCTTGCTTTAGAAAAAAAAAATCGAAACATAGATCGGCTCAATCTAACGTAAGCAGCAACTCAATGTGTCAACGCATTTACCATAGCAAGGAAGACACCCTTCTATTCTAACAACCACACGAACCTATAGAAGATTTCAACCACGCACATAATTATGCGGCAGACAGTGTCAGACAAGAACTTTCCTAGGTAGAGTTGGGCCATTGAATAATTGAAAAGCTTATGCTTAGCGCAGACATGGACAAGCGAACAATTGTTAAAGCTGCTCACCTGGTCAAGCGAAGACAAACTCCTTTGCTGTCTGATTGGGGCGTCCGGATCCTTAACGTATGAATTAAAAGGAATAGATACATAAAAAACGCACAAACTAAGCTCAATGTCTAATATAACATAGTTAAATATCAAAGGCGTCTGCTCTAATTCCAAATCTATGCAAAATTCAATAGACTCAGTTACACGCTACAGAACAGAATAGGCTCAACAGCATTGTCTGCAGGCGCCCTCGCAAGTTGATTGCTGGCTAATTTGCATTCGCAAATTAACTGCTATCGATTTTGCATTCGAACTCTTAGCGCCATCAACCTTTTGACCAAATATAAGAGCATAACCAAATACTATAGAGGGCTACATTTTTCTTTTTCCTCCATTGCATATTAATAAAATTCACTATCTTTCAGCTAGTAGGAGAGAGGGGGCAGAATTTGCAGGCTCATCATCAATACATCTTCTTATCAGACCAAGCTACAATATCAACCTTCAATATCACCCGTAACATGCCTAGTAGACCCTCTCGCGATGAAAATATTCATGCCGCACATCCAGACAACTTACATTCTACGCAAAACTAGCCTAACGCAGCTGAACCACAAGACCTAGACTTACTAGTTCCGTAACTAGATTAGACGCAAGCGACGGATCCTTGGAACCCATCCGAATTTGACTAAGATCATGAGCAGTGTGCTCCCTAAAGAATGAATCATGTGCTAAGGCAGGCAATACCTGAAAAGCTTTATCCTCCGCTACACATCGCATTAGAAAATATCGAGTGACAGATCTGCTCTCGTTTCTTTCAGTTAAAATCAATTGAACGTCAATACACATCTAGCGTAACCATACCAATAAAGCGACGACGTGTGGAACTGCAGATGCTCTGTGTCAAGCATATCATCTAGCTTATCCTGCATGTTCTTTTCAAGCCAATCAACAATAAGCTGACATTGTCTAGTCCCCGATTCGTGTTCGAACAGCAAGTCAATTATTCGCTTCTCGCTCTCATACGAGTCCTGAAAGACACGGCAACCAATAATCTTTTTAAAATCTCGTTTCGAAAATAATTTAAGAGCAATCTTAGAGTCAACAGTTCCGAAATTTGAACCTCAGCGATAAAAACAAAACTCTGAAAGTCTTAACAAGCAGTCACATTGACAAAAATTATAGCCCTGATGATAACCCTAAAGATGCGATCTGCCCTATAATATGATCAAATATAATATAATATAATATAATATAATATAATATAATATAATATAATATAATATAATATTATATTATATAATACCATACAATATAATATAATATGATACAATATAATATAATATATAGCATATGTTAAGATAATATAATATTATATTTTGAGGGAGCAGATTCTCATATAATTTCTTTCATTCGTATGCACTGAAGGATCCGCTGATACGACTTTGATAGCTTACAACACCTTGCACTTCAGAAGAAGGATCTCTTACAGGAGAGTAGCGAGCTTCTTTAGACACACTTGAGACTCCAGGCAAGACAAGGTCTTGCTCGTCTGCAGCAATAGTAGAAGCCAACCCTGATGACCACTTCAGACAAAGTGCTTATGATGTAATCCAGTCCCAGCCAAGAACTTTCAGAACTTTGGAAATGAGGATAACCTTTCGCGGGATTACGTGGAGTCCACCCACAACATTTCGACTCGGAGCGGGAGATTTCAAGTTATGAAAAGTCAATCTTGCTGCGTTCGCTTTTGTTACTAACGAGTACTAACGGACTTGTTAGTTCTAGGATAGGTAGATGGAAAACATGCAGATCCACCAACTTCAAGGCATATTTTAATAGAAGGTCATGCCACCGTTTCTCAGTTGGCAAACCGGACCATGTTAAGTAGCGATTTGTGTCGCCACAAGTAGCGGCCTAACGCACATTTGAAAGACGCACGGAAAGGAAGTTGTGGTTTGAAGCCGTCTTAGAGCAGGCAGTTTCAATCTGATTAAGGAAAAGAATCTGAGAAAAAGAAAACTAGATGGCTTGGAAGATCAGATGCAGCAAGCTATAACTTTCGAAGCGATTTGGTAGAGCGATTCGTCGGACAAGCGAGGTGATCTTTGCTTAATCTTTGAGTTAACCGATTGCATTCACTTTTTCTTCTGCTTTGCTTTTCGAAAATGTTTTGCCTCCTCCCATACCAAATACTACACCATGTTGGTGCTGGCAACGCTAAAACTAATTTTATCTGTTAAACCATGGTTACCGTATATTTACGCAAATAACGCGCCCGCGCACATAACGCGCCGAAATTCAGAAATCATATAAAAAGTTTCTTGCATAGCGCGCCCATGCAAATACTGTGCTACTGTCGAGTCGCTCTAAACTCTAGAACTACACTATGTACGTTGGTAATTATATAAATATTTCGTTAACCTTCCACCTAACCATCTACAACCCTCCAAATTAACTACTTTCCATCATAGTTGCACAATAAAGTCATGAGCCTTGACGAAGGAAGCGGAATCGGTATGTACAGTTAAGTCAATAAACTAACGCAGAGTAATAATTATGGGTCCTGGTCTGATCAGCGATTTGAAATTTATTACATCTGCAAAATACAGCTTCTAACAAAAGATATCACATCTGAAAAGTAGGCATGCAGCTCCAAGGGATCCGAGTGTCCCAAGTGCCGTAGTTTAACAAAAAAAACGGAACTCGGTTAAGTGTAAAAAAAAAAAAATATTTTGGTATAGCGCGCCCACGAAAATAACGCTCATAGGGGTTGAGCGGTATGCAAAAACACATATAAAGGGCGCGGCATATGCGTGACAATGCTAGCTGAGAGTAAACTCAGCGCTGCTTCATGCCCTTAACCGGGCACCCGTACGGATAGTTGAATCTCAGACGAAGTCGGTGGCGCTGCGAAGATGTAGGTTTACGACAGGAAAACGATGCACAATATTTCCTACTACTGGCATTTGCAATCATTTCTTTAATGCTTTTAGAAACAAAATTGTCCAGTTTTTGTGTTATCCAGATGTTTGTTAGATCGAAAGTATCGTAAGAATGTAAAATCGTAGGTCGGATTTTCTGGATTGTCTTCATAAGCATCTTATCCAGTATTCACATATAATGTGAGATAGGAAACCATCGCACTCTTTGCTTGGTCGAAATTCAAGTGGAATTTGAATTTTTTCCCAAGACAAGCCTCCATAACAGCTATCAACGAGGCTGCAAACTTTAAGCGATCAGCAGAATACGATGCACGACACCTAGCACCTACGCAGAACAAGCGAAGGTGCCGCCAAACTTCACAGTTTCATTCAGCATTATCGCAGCACACTTTCCTGTAAGTTTTGATGCACTTCCCCAATGGATCCATAAGAACTAGCAGCGCGGCAACGGAGCCTTTTGCTTACGAGGCTCCTGATTAATCATGTAACTCAATTCAGCGAAGTCTTCTAATATCCCTCTTAAACCGGGAACAAATTCTTTTCACATAGTAACAATTTTTGCGCAAGGAACCGGCTTCGAGCAGGCCAGCTAGAGAGAAAAGGTAGAAAATTTCCAGGGTTGCGTGTGTGAGTGTATCTTAGTGTGTTCGTGTGTGTTTCCTTGTGCATGTATATGCATTTTTGTGAGTGTGCATTGCCGCGGATCCGCGAACTTGCTTCTCATGTTTTTGACCACTTTAAAGAATCCTGTCTGTCAAATAAAAAATTTTTAAAATTTAAGGAGGGAAAACTTAACACATTGACCAAAAATAGAAACGATAAATCAATAACTGCAAGACTGCAGCATTTCTGACATGAGACAGAGCGGACGAATAATCCATGAACTACACAAAGACAAAACAGCAGCAACATGAAAGTTGCTCCACACACCTTTATCGAACCATGAAAGGTAGAATCAAATATACGCGAAAAATAACATTATCAATCAACCAACACAGTACATAAACATTGCAAGCTAATGCACCACGGCGAACAACAGTGCGGAAAACAAAAAGCAGCATCAGGGTCACAAAACCGGGGTAAATGACCCCAACAAACGATTCTTCATATTCACAGCACAGCTTACAGAAAACGCGTTACACAGCAAGCTTATAGAAACAGCAACTGAAAAGACATACTAGACACTCCATGGTTTCTAAATCCATCTCTCCGAACGATTCTGAAAGCAATCGATCTCTAAAGCAACGAGCCACTAGAATATTTCAGAAATGGGTATTAATAAGAAGGTACTACTTTCAAGGAATCAAATGCAAATACTAGGCGACTACCAAAAGGAAAAAAAAAACATAAACAAGTTGGGCTTAGGGAAACAAACTTCCCAAGTCGTTACCCCATGGAGACGTTTGCCAGCCACAAATTGCAAATGAAAACATAAGGCAATGCGAGCTTTTACGCGATTAAATCTCTACAGATTTTTTTCCTGTGTGATTTCAAGACTTTTCAGAAATACTAAAACGGCATTAACTTATTGGACAGCTGTCACAGCTGCTAAGGTGCAGCACAGTAACAGTAATTGCAATAATCGCGTCCATAAGCCTGCAACAAAGAGAATATGAACAAAACCGCGATGGATTCCATTCGCAACAAAGTGCGCTGAGGTAAAAGGGACGTTCGCTCGCATAAGAAATGCGTATATAAATTAACTGCCTGGGCGGAGAGGAACGCGATGCAAAGTGTCAAGAATATTACAATTGATCTCTAGTAGCAATAAGCAACTGATTGGTCTGCGCAGAGGGGTTGAAATTGCTGGATCACGCACTTAAATGGGTAAGCTTTGCAACTTACCTTCATCAGTTGAACGACGCGGCAGCGGCAAAATGCAAAATGCGAGCTAGGACTAATCAGGCAATAAAAACTCAACTAAAATTTGTTGACAAGCACGCAGTTGCACTTGGCAAACACAAAGAGGAAGCAAGCGTTCATAAAAACCGCCACGCAAAAGCAATAATAGTAGGCCAGTACGTCATGGTCCTATGATCATGTCAAACAATTCAATGTCAGAAGAAAGTGCATTGGTGCCAGGAAAGAAATATCTTGCATACCGAATTCATGGGAACAGCAAATACAAGAAACTATATGTATTGCATTCTTTAAGAATTTTTCCTCGAAATAATTGAAACTATAACACAAATAACCATAAGCGTGGATCCTCCAATACAGATATTTAGTTTCAGAATTGTTAAATGCAATGAGAAACGCGCTATTTTCATGAGAACCTTCAGAGAGCATCTAGTCGCACACAAAGTTTGGCGCCACGACAGCTGCAGAAACTTCTTTTAATCCGCAGTAACTTCATTGCTAGATATGCCTATTAAATATATGCATCGCTCATGGAAATAATTAAACTGTCTTCAGAACGGACTCCTTTTTTTATGTGATCAGTGATGATCAGCTGAAAGTAACATGAAACGCACTTTCATAGCCAGCTAATCTAAAACTTAATTTAAACAATCTCCTGAATTCAGCGTACACTCATTCCTAAGCAAATGTTTGGACGGTCTATTGATTTGAATAAAATACTTCACAAATACATGCCAAAACGAAACAAAGTGTCTCGATTAACCTAGCAGATTATTATTTTATCGACAAAAGTACCAAAAGGAACGTGCATCCACAGTTCAATAATAAATGAAAAAAAGTTAGAAGAGACTTCTGTCTACAAGTCACAAGCTCATTTGAAACAACATTCGTAGAGATCAGACAATCAGGACGCAAAAATATTATACGCGGTTGTGTTTACAAACACCTATGCCTCTTCGTAGAAAAATTCAATTTTGGAATCGTAATTTAAATCGTACAAAAAATAAACAAAGAGGACAAACTAGCACAAATAGTGGGCAACTTTAACATAAACTAACTTAACTTACCTAATTTAGTTAACGATGATAAATGACTCGAAACTTTAGACTTCTACAATATAGTAGCTTCTGGTACTTTTTAACCTTCGTTAAATCAAGCGAGTAACTCTAAGATCTCAAGCACTAGTAGATCAAATATTTACCATTGATCAAATATTTACCATTGATCAAATATATACCGTAGATCAAATATTTACCATCTCAAGCACTAGCAGATAAAATATTTACCATTGAGATTAAACATGACTCTTTAAGAGGAAGCTTATCTTGTAGCACTTCGAATCATTTTGCTCAACACGCTATCTTCATCGACTAATGCTCATAGAGAAAGAGAACATAAGACACGTCCCCCTACAATCGCTCTTATCAAAAAATTACTGGACGCTAATTCTAGAAGAATTATCTGCCCTAAACTGGAAAGTCTTATTAGGCAAAGAAAAATCCTAAAAAATTAACTAACATACTGATAATCGCACCATACAAAGCATTTTTTAAAAAAGAGACAAATTTTAAACAGAATCCATGAATTTCAAGTCAAATTCTTGAATCTATGTAACTCAGAGACAAATACTGCAAACGGTTGATGAAAGGAAATAACCAACAACAAAAGACGAAAGCTCATGCTAACTAAAAGCACCATCGTAACTCTGTTGTATGCATGATACGTTAAAGTAAAATTTCCTACTATTATAGTTACTTCCAGCAAAACCAGAAAAATTAAAAAAGGATTTGGGATGGCATTAAGTCGATTGCTAACTGTGGTGCTAATTGAACAATTACTACTTCAAACCAACCTAACATTTTAACGCTGTTCACTAGGTCTTGGGAGAAATACACCTGTAAACCAGGATTCCAGTTGACAACTTCATAACTGATGTCTTCTTCTCCACCAGATGCGCATGTAGTACTATATATTGTAACGAAAATGTTCTCAGCCGGATTCTTTGTCTGCAATTTAGGCATGGAAGAATAGCGAGTTGTAAATGAAATTAGGGGGACTATAGCATCAGTTTGTGAACTATTTTGTTGTTGCTGCTGTTGTTATTGCTGTTGCTGTTGTTGCTCTTGTTGTTGTTGTTGTTGTTCTTGTTGTTGCTGCTGTTGTTGTTGTTGTTGTAAAATCATACTCGTTTCACGAAGCTGCATAGCATCTGCTTACGGCGCAGATGAAAAATTTGCCCATCGCAATCGACAATAAGTCTCTTATTGAAGCAGAAGACAAACTGACTTGCTCGTCAGCAGAGTGCCTACACACAATAAAACTTTCAAAGACGCCGTAGGCGCTGCTTAGCCCAATAAATCCCTATTTCTTTTAAGTTGATGTGTTTGTAATATTACAAGATCCACGATAATACGTCTACAAGAAAACACGGGCCACCACCGCACCCCGAACGGAACTTAAAATCAACGGAAGGTACAAACATACTAAAACGGAGATTCCCAAGTGAAGAGCAGTATTTAATCACACTGCAAATCGAGCCAGGACAGGCCAGGTTAGCTAGGAGGTCAAAACTGGCTTCTTCGCGCAAGCTTAGCTAAGTATAGATAGCGTGAACCTCAATGTGTTTATGATAACGTATGTTTGCATTGCTGCAAGAATAATTTTCATTTTAGTGGTGTTATTCCACTCTCGATGACAGTGCTAGAGGATTCTGCATACGTCTACAGCAAAAGAGTCTAAGAATAAAAAAAAAAAGAATATTATCGTTGTTAATCCAATCTTAGATCACTGAGGGAAAGAAGAAAGCCCTGAACTTTGAACCACGCACATGAAAAAGAAAACTATATGACGAATCGCATTAAAGAATATACGCATTTTATCGGGAGAGATTCTTCGCGCAGCACACATGTATGCCAAAGCAACAGAATGAATGTAAAAAGAATTGATATGCTATTATAAATAAACACAACTGCAAGACACAGATATCGTGTAAACAAAACAAATTCAAATGAACTTGCTCAGAATCATCGAACTTTTAGCTAATAAACGCCCACATACCTAAACAGTGACAGCAGCAGTCTCCATGTGTAGCACTCCTGGTACAGCTGATTTAGCACATTTAAAGTCTTCTTAAGTCTAAGGCACATTGAAGGAAAGCCTAAGAGTATCTCGATCACACAAACTGCATTCGATGATGGTACTTGTTTTGACTTTTTTCCATCACATCGTTAGTCCGATTTTTTGCCGACAAGTTTGCATCCAAACCAAGGAAGCGTATCGCTAAATAGCTTGTTTCTTAAAGAAACCTTTAATTAAAACGTTACAGTTGGACGTAATTATCAAAAAGCAGCGAAGCAATCGAAACAAAATTACGTGTGCACAATTAGTTCAAAAGACAAAGATTGAAAAAAAGGGTCAATTTATGCAGAATTCTCATGAGCTGCAATTGGAGTTCCTCAGATGAGGACTGCCTCTGACATAGATACAACTTCAACCTTGAACATAGTCTTTAGATTTTTATTACGAAAAATTCACATTGCTTCGTCGAGGATCTGAGAGTGATTTAGTTCAATTTTAAAAAAAACTTAATTTTATGATATTTTTAAATTAACCACGTAATGCCATTGTCAGACATTTTTAGACTAATGTCAGAGAAATATAGCACAACTCTCAAAATGCTCGTTCAAGCTCTATCAGCAGCTAGCAATATTCATAGGCCCTACCTTTTGCGGGCGGGATCAGCCTTGTTTATGCGATTGAGCAGCATTTTAATATTTTCACGACAAGCCTGAAAGACAATATTTATACTTGAAAACTTTGAAAAGAATCAAGAACTTGAAAATACAACATACTTTTCAGAATTCAAACCGTGCGTCACAAGATGGTTATAAATCAAATCAGACGAGAAGCTGTCACTACTGGTCATAGGAGTTTATTATCGTGTGTAAAGTACATGGGCCTGGGCTGTCCACCGTTGCGAGATGAGCTTTCAAACAAAACGAGAAGACCGCTGTAGTTTACTCAATCGAGCTTCGATTTATTGGATGCGATAGCGATAGTGCTATCTTTAGGACTCGGGGAACCACATAGCGGAAGATATCCGGAAGCCTAATAGAGATGAGATAACCGTTGGACCTAGCATACTACCAATTCCGGCACATACGTTTTCGAGCTAAGCAATCTTACGCAATGGTTCACAAGACTAGATGCGAAGGAATCAGTATCATCAAGTCATCAATCGCGCTATCATAGAAACTAAACGGTGCAACGCTGTTGCCAACTAGCTCAAAAATATGAAGCCTAAATCATCAAAAGTGATAAAAGTATCAAGATAATCATTCAACATGACATTTAAACGCAAGCAAACGTTTACAGCAACACATACATTTTCATATTCTTGGATGAGCTCAAAAACATCGCCTGAATGTGGATGTTCGGAGTAGAGGCGCAAAAATTCTGGAAACAATCCTCCAGCACCTGCAAAATATTGCATGTAGTTTGTAACAAGCAAGAATAGGAAGATCTCCAAGTTCCTTTATCTATTTACTTATAACAGCGCCGCATTATTAAGTCGAGGTGGTACAACCAGCCCACCTATGAACACTAACGAATCAAATTTATCTCTAAAACATCCTTATATACACAATACTGAAATATGAGAGTTTTATGAGTATCTTGCGGACAGGTACCTTCCATTCCCGGGTCTTGCTCTAGCAAAATTGCCATGTTTGAGACATCCGCACCATCTACCTTTGATTGGCTAAGTGATGTCTGCCAAAAATAAACAATAATTAAAATAGAGCCATGCAAACAAACAAGAAGAACGCCCTCTAAAAGCATACAAAGCCTTATAAGCAGCCCAGTCAGCAACAAATCCAAATTACGAGCAGAACAGCCACTTCTTGTCATATCACTTCGCAGCTTTCAAATTAAAAAAAAAATTAAATCTAGAAATAGCCATTTACAGCAATAGCAAGTACATGATCAACCAAGAATACGGCCCCTTAGCAAAGTCGAAAGGTATGTCACCAGATAGAAAAAAGTTTGCTTTAAACAAAGTTCATAGCAAATTAAAATATTGACCAGAACCATGTTGAAGCATGTCTTACAGTGGTCAAAAAATAAGCCACTTTGTAATTACATAAGCATGTCCCCCCCCCCAAAAAAAAAAAAACAGGCATGATTTAGACAGTGATACCTGCAAGAAACTTGAATTGGTTTTGTATGGTGTTGCTGCAAATACATCGCTCGCAAATTTCTGTAATAAAAACGCATACCAAGACGACCAATAAAAAAGGCTAAATATACCACATTATTCGGGAGAACTAAATAAAAGCCGATAAAAAATTGACACTGATAAAATGATTGAATAGAAAAATAAACTTAAAAAACTAGTCATGAGAATAAACAACAAGATGAAAAGTTGATGCCAAAAAGTGCAAAACCAAACTATCAGTTTGAATAGTTTTAAACCGAAGCAAGAAGTATTGTCCTTGTTAAGCATCTTTGTTTGGACTTGTATCGAAACCATTTTAAGGTTTTAAAAGAAAAATCGATAGCTCTTAAAGCAATCTTGAACTAGAAAACTCATTGCCCGTTGATCCCTTTCTCAGGCTAATAACATTCTGCAAAATAACAAGAAAGAAATCCCTGCAAACCTGAGAAGGAGATGGAAGTGCTTCTTCACCTGATGTAAATAAGCATTTTTTTCCCTTTGAGACTGACTAGCAAAAGCTACAATACTCCAACATTATCATACAAAGAAAAGAAGTCTTCAGTTACAAAAATCACTACCATTATTATGAAGCACAAGATCTATAAAAATAAAATATGATGTTCATATTTTTATATATGAATTTATGAATACATGAATATATGAATATTTTTTGAAATTATATCATTTCATGAATATATGAATATTTTAAAATATATTTTCATATTCATTATTCATATACAGATCATGAAGTCAAACTAAAAATCGCACACAAAGGATGAGAAAAGAAGAGGACACAGACCTTTAAGATGCACATACGCCTTGTTCGTTAGCAAGGGCAGAGGCGTTCCAGCTTCTTTAACATTAGTAGGCACAGTATGGAAATGGGACCCCTGACTAGCCAAAGGGTCTAACAAATGCAAGCCTTTAAGTACTTAGTTAAAGCATCACTTGCCAAATTTGACGAAAGAGAGACTTATAAGCACGGAAAATATGTATGAAAAATCATAGAAATCATAAACAATTATGATACATAAACAACATATGATTTTCAAAAGAAGCTATTTATAATCACAAGAACACCTCAATCACATTCTTAGAATACAAAAAGGCAATAGAAAAAAAATATTCCATGACTGACAACATGCTCTAAATGATCTCTTACATCCTTAAATAAGCTATGCATAGCATAGCACTAAGCTTTACAACTAAACCAATGTTGACTCCGTTATTTGTGTTTATGTATGTGCTTATGTATGTGTGTTATTCTTTACTTACCTGAATTTGGATGTGTAAAAGTTACAGCAAAAGAAAATAAAATAAGCAGATAGTACAAATACTGATTTACAATAATATACACTGCTACACACTTGACATGGATACTTGTTTCCAGTCCAGGTGGACCCTTTCTGGTGACCATCTTTGGTGTCTAGTAGACAAACAACAGAAAGAGTATGTATCAGGAAAGTCTGCTGCTCTTGAACAGGCCAACAGACCGATAACCTGTAGCCATTTTCTTTCATCGTGGGTCACTTTAGCAACATAAATCACCTAATCAGAAAAATTTCTTAGCCTTAACAAGTTGCGCACCCAGTCTTCAACCTAGCTTGAACTAAATGTAGGATTCATTTTTAAGCTGAACCCACACATTGCACATGGAATTTAAATGACCTTGATTACAATGAGAAATTGATCTTGACAATTTTAAAGATAGCAAATTAATATGACTTACCCAGATTGATGACTAAGGATTTACATTGATAACAGACTTTTACCAAGGAGATGCGGAAAACAGCTTGATTTGTAGCTCGATTTCCATGCATTGCTCTCGTTTATGCTTTATTATTCCACTCAAAAGTATCCTTGTCATACCACTACCACTTTTTTCACCAAATATTTGAGAATGGCTTTCTTTTATTATATCTATGATTCTATCATTAAGTATATCCTGATGGCATTCGATGAAGCATAAGGCAAAGACGAATTATATTCGCATTTGTCATAAGGTTCATCCAATACTATCAACAGTGCACGATTTTTAGAGATAAGGTACCTTCGATATCACATTTATGCTAGTTTTAAGGACACAGATCCATATATATACCACTACCACTTTTTTCACCAAATATTTGAGAATGGCTTTCTTTTATTATATCTATGATTCTATCATAAAGTATATCCTGATGGCATTCGATGAAGCATAAGGCAAGGACGAATTATATTCGCATTTGTCGTAAGGTTCATCCAATACTATCAACAGTGCACGTATTTTCGAGATAAGGTACCTTCGATATCACATTTATGCTAGTTTTAAGGACACAGATCCATATATTTTTGTTTCGCTTACTTCCTTGGTTTTGTAATATCAGGTGGGGTGGGGGTTCACAACAATTTTGATTGATCAATTGCGGGTAAATTAGATCTCTATGACGCGCACTCATAAAAATCCACAAAAGCCCTTACATTGCACAGCATTTTAGATAGAAGACGATATTAAAGCACAACATAGCTAACGTCGTACTAACCAAGTCACGGGAAGAAATCTCTTCCAAAGGAAAATCTGCGCTGAAGAGCCGCTGAAGACCCGCCATCTTCGAAGTTTTGCCGCTGAACTTCGCCACGGTTTTGATTTCGCGCTGCGAGTGATCGAAACACGGTTGCATTATCTCGCGAGTGGTGCAACGACAACAACAACAACAATAACAACAACAGCAATAACAACAACAACAACAACAATTTATTCTCCTAACAAAAGCGTAAAAAAGAAGGCAACAGTTGAGTTAAATACACCATTCACATTCACACAAAAATCAAATAGAGATGGTTAAAATATAAATTATCAGCCGGTGTGACGCGAACTAATTTTGTGTTACACATTTATTAAGGGGAAGACATCCTCTTAGCCGAAGCTAATCAGACAAAGAGACACATGACAGTCGCGAAGAACAAACCCAACCGGGCGCTAGTAAAGCCTAACCCAAACGTAGAACAAGCGCGCATGTTTAAGAAACAGATAGAAGAATTGCAGGTCCAGAAAAACAAAAAAATCTTCCGTAGAACAAAATGCGCTCTCATTGAAGAAAATGAAAAGCCTACCGCATACTTCTTCCAACTTGAGAAAACAAGAAAGAAAAACACCACCATAACAGAACTAAAAGATAAAAAATGGGCGCACTGCCACTGACGATCAGGACATTTTAAGAACTGCTGCACAATTCTACCAAGAACTGCACACAGCGACATCCACAAGTGCAACATATCAGGACTGGCTATTAACACGATTACACAGAAAGCTTACGCAGAAGCAAAGTAACTCATTAGAAAACGAGTTTACAGTTCAAGAACTATTTTGATCATTGCTCCAGATGAAACATAATAAGACTCCTGGGATAGACGGCATCCCAATGGAGTTTTATTAAGCTTTCTGGAGTGAAGTTAAGGAAAAATTATTAGAGGTTATCAAAGAAGTTTATTTTTTGCAGACCCTGACTGACAGTCAATCAAACGCAATTTTGACGCTCCTCTTTAAGAGCAAAGGCGATCGCACACAAATACGCAACTGGCGACCAATATCTTTACTATGTGTTGACTATAAAATAACTACAAAGACGTTAGCCAGCGGACTGAAAAGAATTATAACTTCACTGATATCACCCGACCAAGCATGCGGGGTGCCTGGTCGAAGTATAAATTCCAACATTACGCTTGCGCGAAACATTATCTACCACGCCAAACAAAAACAAATACAGACATACATTCTGACTATAGACCAAGAAAAGGCCTTTTACAAAGTAAGCATAGAATTTCTAGATAAAGTTTTGCAAACCATGAATTTCGGGCAATATTTCAGAAACTAGATTAAAGCAATCTATAAATACCTTACCAGCGACACAATAACGGATGCTTTTCTGAAAGAATAAGCATAAAAGAGGGGCACGGCAAGGGTGTCCCCTTTCCCCACTTCTTTACACTCTAGTAGTGGAACCCTTAGCCGAAGGTATAAAACAGGACCCACTAATCAGGGGGTACAAGTTAGGAGGAGCCGGCATAAAAATAACTCAATTCGCGGACGACACAACACATTTTATGCGAGACCTAGCTTCATACTTGCAGCTAGCCACCCTCATTACTCGTTTTGAATCCGGAACATGCGGTACAAGTAACAGACAAAAAACGGAAGGCCTCTACATAAGTTCAAAAGAGAATTCCCTTGATGTTTCGAACATAGCATGGAAAAATGAGACAGATGAAGGCCTTTAGACACTAGGAGTACATACTTTTTACAAACTACGCACTCACCGTACAACACAACTATAAAAAAAAAAATACAAAAACTCAAAATCACATTAAAGTAGTGGCGACAGCAAGCGCTATCCAAAAAAGGAAAAGTATTAGTTACGAAAGCCTTAGCGCTCTCAAAAATTTGGCATATAGCGCATACGCTACCAGTACCTAAATGGGCAATCGAGGAAATAAATAACGAAATAACAGATTTTGTTTGGTCCACTGAAAAGAATTCCTATGTTAAACTGCAGCCCTTGTGCAAGCCACTAAAGCAAGGCCGACTTGCACTTACCAACGTGGAGCACAAAGCATCAGCCTTAAGGCTTAAAGTACAAGCGCGAATGTTTGACAGTGAATGCACGGAAAACTGGGCGCTATTCGAAAAATATTGGCTCGGATCACACTTTAAAGCCATCGAACCCATAAAATGAAAACATTTAGTGAATAATAAAGGACCCCCAAAACCTAGTAACGAGAGACTGTGATCCTCCTTTTTATACTGATACTTTGGCCTTCATGAAGACTAACAGGGATTTATTTAAAAAAACTACACCAAACGGTTCTTTTAACCCGCCTGCTACTAAGAAAATTTATGTTAAACTGCTAAGCAACAACGTACCCCATGTTGAAATTCCAGGTACAAATAGTGGAATAAACTTGTGCACAGAAATTTGCTCAATTGAAAATATATATGGGCAACATCATTTCAAGACCATAGCGCAAACCACAAACACGAAGCTGTGTGGAAACTAAGACTTAAAGTCCATTTAACATGCGAATTCATGAGCAAATCATTAAGAAACTTGCAAAAGCCAAAAAATTTGCCATCAGCAGACGTATGTAAAGCGTGTAGAAAGCATCGAAAAACTTTCATGCACTGTATTGCAGAATGTGAGATCCCATCCTTTTTTGTGGAGCAAAATCTCGCCATTTATTCAAGGAATCCTCAATACCACCAAAATTTTGAAGCAACCTCTTTTCATGCTTGCAGATGTGTCCGAATACACCGACAGAAGCATATGCCAACGCAAGCTTACGACCACGTTAATAGCGCACGCAGTATATGTTATATGGACCACAAGGTTTAGAATATTTCATGAGAACTCAAGCGATACACCAATCCAAACTTGGCAGATACTTCAGGGACTGCTCTAATCACTTACAAATCTTAAATATCATATTGCTTTACAGAAGCAAAACGTTGAAACATTCACAGAAAACTTTCTAATAAACAGCTCTCTGGGGGAAATATCCCATGGCACGCTGATTACGCATTTTTGAATTATCTGACCTCTATAGCCGTTATAATAGTGCTTTGTACAAAATATGTTTATTTAGTAACTTTTCGGAGCTTTGCAGAGTTTGCATTTCTGGGTACTCACGTAGTCCGCTGGAAGATGAATCTTTGAAACCACTCGTTTAAATCGTAGCCGCAGCATCAATCGAACCGGAGTCGGGTTTTGCAAAGCTTTATATTTGTAATACTTTTCTTACTTTAGTTTTTGCGATAGTGTTTTGTTTGACTTTTACTATTGACGTTTGGAGATTCTCAAGAGGACGTCTGATGCCAGAGCAACGATTTTAAAGATGATCCCGCGATTACATATTCTCTGCAGTTGCAGCTCGTCTCAATCGATGGGCAATATTAGACCTTTTCAAAATATTTCGTGGAATAGATTAATACATTCTTAGGAAGTTATAGCATGTAAAGAGCTTTGTCTTAAGCCGCAGACACTCCTTTAGAAAACAACGTATCATTTTGTTTCATTTATATAAAAATATGTATATTCTTGTGAACTGAAAGAAAACGGCCCAGCCTGCTTCGCTGGTAACCGCCGGGCAACTGGACCCATAAAAAAGAACGTGTCTATGTTCTTTGTTTTGTATAAGCTGTGCTTGAAGTTGCCTCTCGTTCCAGGTAGTAGATTGGTGTTTCGTAGAATGGCAAAGAAGTGTTGTGATTATGGGTGCAAAAGTAGTTCTGCATCGGAGAAGAAGAGGACTGGCAAAGGTGTTCCAGTTTATCGCTTCCCAAGAAACAATGACGAGCGAACCAAGTCGATTAGGGCCCTACCGAATGCTAATCTGCAAATACAGTTGGCTGCGAGCTGCACTGGCCCGCTGAATTTGAGACAATCCCTGTTAGGGGAGGAGAATTACGACCGTAGAACCCACCGTCAGTATGGCCAAATATTCCCCCAAGTCATGTACCAACTGCGGCTCCTCTTCCTGGACCAACAGTGAGATATCTAGTGCTGCACGCAACCCAGCTAGGGATGAAGTTCTTCTTTTCCAGGAGATGGATGCTGTAGACTTCGTTAACCTAAAGGATACTTTACTCAATCAGAAAAAGAAGTTTGATGTAGCCTTTGTTAGTTTTCTTGTGGATAAAAGACTCCATGTTCAATCCCATAAGTACGCAACTGGGGTTCCTCATTTTGTTTCTTAAAATTCAGCGGATTTGACATATGAGCTATATCATTATGGCATTCGTTGTTTTCAACCAGGCCTGGTTAAATGCCGCACCACACAGATATCTGGTTGGAGTGTTTTCGAAGAACTTATTCGATATGTCACCCAGCTAGACAGGGACCATGAAACAGCCGTTGTCCACGAACATATAGCTGCCATGTGTTTGGTAAACGCGGGGAGGTGGGGGGATTTACAGCCACCAAATGATAATGCGAGCCCTAATACAAGCCTTTCAATGCTTTGTCCTCTCACGCAGCTCACACAATCGGCTACAACTAGATTCCAACTTCCTTCCATTAAGACACTCTCCCGTATTACCTATGTTGTGTCAAAGTTGCATGAGGAAGCATTCTTGAGAGGCATATTTGGTTCATTACCTGATAGTCAGAAACTATGTGTATATATGAATGATGAAATTTTTGTTAAGCAGTCGCTTCTGTATCATGGCGGTGCTTTATTTGGTAAAGCTGTGGACAATCCAAAAATGCTTGCAAAAACTGTTCTGGCTATCATGATTCGTTGCCACTTTCGAGGACCGAAATTTATTTCAAAGATGCTGCCAATGTCCAACATAAAAAGCTCATTCATCCGTCAGCAGGTAGATGCAACTTTTAATGCCATTTTTGAATCGGTGGTCAAGTAACAGCCATTGTAAGTGATGGCCACCGAACCAACCAGGCATTTGTTAGATCATACACAACAATGCCTGACAAGCCTTGGCTCAGCATTGGTGGGCATTACCTATTTTATGACTTCGTTCATTTGCTCAAATCCATAAGAAATAATTGGCTTACCGAAAAGACTCGTGAACTGGTTCATTTTGTTAATGCTATTCCCAAGATTGAAGGATGAGGGCACTTAGTTGAACTATGGAAGGTTGAGTCTAACAGTCTTGTGAAGTTGTCAAAGTTAGGGGTCATCCATAAAAAACGTCCACAAATTTTTAGCCAATTCTTACCCCCTCCCCCTTGTCCACTTTGGTCCACTTTTGACTGGCCCCCTACCCCTCCCCTGTTGTGGACGTCCACAAGTGGCAAAAACGTTTTATCCTCAAAAAATTACTGACCTCATACGTGATTTTACGATACCAGGTGATGGTTAGACATCGAACATTATTATTGACGTTAAATTTCTCTACATCAACACGTGAGCTAAATGAGGAAGAATAAGCCCAGACAAATCACGAGAAAATGGGGCCATGCGACGTTCTACTGCATTGCAAGCACTGTGACCAGGTGCATGACATGCAATAAACAAACATTCAAGACTGTGTTCCGTAGATAATTTATACGCAGCATTCAACGCTTTTGGATACCGTGGGTTCTCGTCGGGGCCATCATCGACGGTAATGATTACGATGGGCTTCATTGCTCCAGCGTTACTACTTGCGACATCTATGAAGCTTTCAAGAGAAAGTAACGCAATAAAATCTGTTTACCACTCCTGATAAATATTGGTGACGGTCCGGAATATGTCACACGCCCATCCTTAATAACACATCTGAAGGTATCAATATATGCCTATCTGCAACTACCCAGTCGTGGTCCGGCAACTGAATACGGTATTCCAGATGCATTAAAAGGGGTGCTTGTTTTGATGCGGCTGGAAGACCCAAGGGGATCCTAGCTTTGTCATCTTGGCTAAGGAAGAATATGCACTGACTTCCCATCAGCACTGCCAAGTCCTTCAAATAAACTATTGTGGTGCTGCGAAATGAGCATCTGTGTGCTCCTTGCGCAAATTGTTTGCAGCTTTGACAAGTTTCACTGGCACAGTAGTGATTTGCCTTGCACCTTCGTTGCTACGGTAGTTGCGTGGCAAGAGGCGAAGATATGTTGCAGATCGGCCCAGACTGTGACCAAGATTCAGCAATTCTGAATGAAGGTTATCAAGCGTCTTGCATGATCGGATTCACTCGGTGCGTTGACGATCATCATCAGCTCCGCTGGCAGATACGACGTCCACGATTGACTCAAACAACTCAAACTGATCACTGTCACTGCTCGGTTGACCAAGTTTTTCCCTAGCGAACTTCTTTAGTCTTTTAGCTGCTACAGGACTTTCTGAAGCAAAGACTTGCAATGCTCCCTTCATGTCTGCACGGGCCAGACGCTTTCGATTACGGTCAAATGTAAGGCGATATAGCTTTTGCTTCATTTTTTTCCTCCGGTCCTCGAGCTCATCGGCATTCTTTTTCATGTCATCAGTCCACAGGTCGGTCTGACGAATAGCTATTAGCCCAGCTAGCTTAAAATTTGTCAAGTTTAACTCATCTTGCGTTATCTTTTCGGCGGGTTGGTTTCTTTCTGACTTTGCTTTCAAGTTGCCTTGATCTGCTTGGTTTTGTGTAGGCTTGTCGGATGTCTCCTCGACACGTTCTTGGATGTCTGTCGTCCCGTCGTCTGTTCTGAAAAGCCAGCAAAAGAATTGAGGTTGAAAGAAAATTATCCAACTACGTTTGATTATCTATGGGCTAAACTATGTTTCTTGGA
>QQSS02186854.1:1266-13600 GCA_003687565.2 Craspedacusta sowerbii | reverse complement strand
CTAGTTCTAATTGTACAACATTGCATTTCTTAGGGCGTGCTTCCGATTCACCGAATGTATTAATTTGAAGATATTCGGTACCTATAGTTCTTAAGTTTAAGTCTCCGCGCAGGCGCTCCCTTACGTATGTGAGCCAGTGTCGAGAATTATTCGAACGTTTCATCGATGGCCTTTATCTCCCAGCTGGCACGCCTCTGCTCTAGCAGTTTGCAGAAGAACGGATGTCGCCGCATTTACAAACATGGTTCGACTGACTACAGGCTTAGCCGACCTATCGAGCGTTGAATCATCGTTAGGAACATCTACCTTCCTATCAGCCATCTTCCATTCACAAAGATTGATGTGATGTTTAAACTTGCACAAACACTCGCGCGCAGCAGCGGATGCTTTGCAGTTCCTTCCTAGATGACCACTTCTTAAACAAATGAAACAACTACCCTGCCTGCGAAGGTGCGCCCTACGCGCGTTCGGCTCTGAAATTCGCTGCCGCATGCTTGTCCTTACAAAATACGCAGCCCTTGTTGCTATCCCCGGCGTAGAGAACTGCAGCCTTCGGCCGTCCCACGTCAGCTGACTCTCGAGTAATTCTACCTCCTGCCGCCACTAGACCTGCTCGCTCTCGGGCTTCTAATTCACTCTTAAAACCCTCAAGCAACCTTCCTAGTTCCCACACCCCATCCTTGGGTTCAAACTTGCGACTTAATATTAAACGCATCTCGTCTGGCAAGTGATTCAAGACTTCTGGCAAGAGCAAACAACCATAACTTTCGGAAGCTACATCTAAAGCCTCTGAACTGCGTATGTGCGATTCAACCTGATCACACACACGTCTCGATTTCTTAATATCGTCGTTATTGGTGACGACAGGAATCTTCATAAGCGCTGATATGTTTGCACGTCCCCACTAAATTTGGGAAATTCTAATTTCTTCAGTTTAACCCTACCCCCATTCCCTACAGAGCTTGAAGTGCTTGCCCAACTCCTACTCCCCGCCACGGAGACACCACGTGACACAGAACGACCCGAAGCATTCAAGCCATCATCATTAAGACCTAGGCATTCATCTATTCTAAGAACTGACTTCCTAATCGACACTAACACATCTGACGCAATAGCCACTTCGTCATTGATTTCAGTCTCGTCCATATCTAGACTCATATCCAAATATCCCTCATCTAATTCTCTAATAACTTCAAGCTTTTCTAATAAAAAAATCTTAATTAAACTTAGTTCGCATTCCCATTGATCAGAATATTCTGTTCTTACTTTATCAGAGGACTGTATCTTCATCTTCGCCGCATGCCGTTTAGCGCCTCGTTTTTTCTTTATATGAGTTAGTTCCGCCATGACCGCAATCGAAACCGTAAACAAATGGACAACAACAATAACAGCAACAACAGCAACAACAGCTAACGTCTAGGCAAAAAAACATAAACAAACTTCACGCACAGTTTGAACTTTGAATTTGACGTGACCAGTGAACGAGGAGACTCCGGCTCGATGGACAATGTGCAATATTTTTCTAGTGAGTACACTAGTTGCTTATCTCTCACACCGATCCCACACTCGCTCTCTCCGTCGCATAGTCTGCCCCACCTATAGTAAGCCACCCCCACGGGATCACAGCAGGCACAAGTACAGAACTAGCTTACAGAAAAATCTACACCTTACCCCTGACGAGTACACTCGCCCGAGACAGTGGACAAGAAGACTTACGCTTAGACTTGTTTTCCCAACTCCATTTTCTATTCTCCAACTCTCCAACTCTCCAACTTCCCAACTCTACTAAAAAACTCCCAACTCCCCTTATGTACAAAAAATCCTTACAATAAAATTAAATAATGTCCGCCGCTTTGAACTGCAACTTCTGGGCACTTGCCGACCGCCCTTCTTCTCCCCGGTCGTCGACAATCCGGCCATTCCAGCAAACGCCGCGATGGAGACTGGTCTTACGCAACACTTAGAATCGTTTTAAAAGCTGTGGCGCAGACAGCAGGAGAGAATTCCAAAGTATGCATTCCACTCGCAAATCCTAAAGCTCTTTGTTATAATTGAGCATTTTTCGAAATTTCATGAAATACTCGTGGGTGGTTTAAAAACTTCATCTCTCCGCCTTGTTTTGCTTTCGTACTCCAAGAAAAGACGGTTTGAACATCTAACGCAAATCTAAATCGTCGGATGTACATTCTCTTCGATAGAAACAGCGAATTGTTGTCAAATTCCCTTGAAAAAAGATCAAAATTAGTTATGTACTTTGTTTATTAACTGTAATTTATTGGTTTGCAGTCCAGCCCAAATTTTTGATACAGTTGATTGCTTCTGTACTGCAATGAACGTCGACATGTTTTCCTCAGATGCAACATCATAACTAACAAGTTCATCACAGTCTCTCGAGAAAATTGCACCAGAAAAATGTGCTTAGAATGCAACTATTCAGGAAAAGTTTCCGCAGACTAAAAGTTGTCGCGTAAGTAGATAACGTTTTTTATTTAAAGGAGATTTTCATTTGAGTAAAGGACTTCAGGCACTGACTTCAATTTATCATGCTCAAACACGTGTGGAGGCTACAGCCCTGACACTTAAAATTTCTCAGAATGTCAAGACTTGAACCCGAAGTAAAGTGAACTTGAAACCATTCTTATCAGATATTTAAGGTCGATTGTGGGAGTTGCCATGTCGTTGTAGAACCGTAATCAAGTAATTCGGAAATGGTCAGCAATGATTGGTCGTCGAAATTCCGAAACGGAAAGTTCCGCTAGTGCAAGAATATGGAGCGTAAGGATTTCCAAGTCTAATTCTATAGAAGGAAGCCTGAAATAGCATTTTTGATCTCTCTTATTTTCAAAGATGTTTGGAGGGCTTACCGGTAGTCGGTAGTTGCGGCGAGCGGCCATAGCATGGCTGCTCGTTAGGGTGATCCCAGGAAATGGCAGTTAGCTAGTTGAATGGTTACATAAACAGACAGCTACTAGTAAAAGCATTCGTAAAAGTTTGTCACTGTCGTCTGTAGAGTATGTGAGGTACAGCTTTATAAATCTAATTAAGACTGACGAACTCGTCTTTTTTAAAGCATTGTACTTGCGCAATCGATAGAGTAAAGATGGGTCCTAAAAAAGAGGAGTTTATCATGCAGGCAATTGAAAAGCTGCAGCAGAAGCTGGAAGGTCTGTCAGAAGGCTTGGCATCCAAAAAGGATATAACCAACATGATGGCAGACAAAATCAAAACTCTAAAAGAAGAACTTTTGAATCGTGATGAAGTTATAGCTGCTTAGAAGACAAGGCTTTGCAATGAAGAAACCAGACATGCGACAAGCGAGCATATGAACGCAAACCACGTTCGCCAGAATGATGACCTGGAGCAGTACTCTAGGATTACAAGCTTGCGGATCAAGGGGATTGATATTAAGCAAGGGCAAACACCAATAAAGCTTGCGAGTGAAGTAATTCAAGGAATTAACAATTTGAAAGTACGTTGGTGTAAATAGCAATGACATTGCAGTGCATCGCATTGGCCAGTTAAGAAGGAAGAAAACGGTTGTAAGCGGCAGGCCGTCCTGGTGAAGTTCTGTACTTGGAAGGCGCGTGACATGGTCTACAAAGGAAGAAAGAAAGCTCCCTTTCGAATGTATGCGAACCTCACAAAGCGGCGGTTGGACATCCGTAATTACGCCCAAAGAGAATGGGCTGATGAGGGCACTCGTAAGTTTATACAATTTGTATTTGTGGACGTAAACTGGCGGTTAACAGCGTAAGAAAGTGATGGTAAGTTCTATGTTTTAGGTCAAAAGGAGAATTTCATGGTGTCCTAACCTACGTTGAAACGAAAAAGGATATAAGGCTCGCTGCAAGGGACGAAGTTGGGGGTGCGCCTGCACTTGATAGCTATAACTAGTTACAATTGAAAGATCAAAGCGTCTTTTGCCTTTCTTGGCTGCAGTTAGGGAGGCCCCGGTAGGCGCTCATGAACATTTTCGGGTTTAATTATTCCTTTGAGAACAACAGCAAATTATCAAACTGGGCCAATGACGCATTACACGCATGCGGCAGATATCGTTAAGATATACATTTGTCAGGAGACTATTGTTAGTACAAGCTGTCGTTCTGCTAGTTAATTCTCAGATGCCATAGTCGACGCTAAGAAGAATAATGGCAACTCATTGATATTTTGGAAGCAATTCCTTCCTTTTGGCTCGTCTCATATTCAACAATTTATTTAGCATGTCCAAACCTCATACATGTTCATATCTTTTCAATCTTTTTTAACTTTGACACTGAATTCATATCTTAAAACTCTAGCAAATTAAGTTTCCACTTCAGGCGACAACCAAGTCTTCTCAGCAGCTGCCGAACCTGAACTTCAACGGCATCTTATGTGCCATCCACTACTGTTCCTGACTTTATCTTGTACTTGCATTATGCCGGAGCTGAATTAGGGTCCGGGCGTTTCCTTCTTTATATGATATGGTATTCTGTTCTTCTTAGAAAGAACTTATTTCACTGAGGTTTATTTGTCAATTATTGTATGCCAATTATCTTTAGCTAACGACCATTCTTTAACGGTCAACTTGAGTTTTAAAGTACTTAACAACTTCTTCAATATCATTACGCATGAGTCTATCAAGTTTTTTATTTAACGTCAAAACGTTTGTTGGCTTAGGCTGCGGAAAAGAACGATTTTCTTTGCCTCAGTGTTCCACTCCCCTACCCAAACTAATAATCAGTTTCAGAATTTACCAAACTCTATTGAGACCATGATCAGCTCCATAAGCTCAGAGTGATCATATAATTATATCAACAGGAGATTTCAATGCTGGGTGCAACAGTTGGTGGGATTTAGATATATCAAATCCGCTTGGAGAGTCGTTAAAAGAGTCGACTGAAGGTCTGGGTTTGCGTCAGCTCATTTCAGACCCTACACATATTACTAAGTGCAGCAAATCACTCATCGACTTAATATGTACGTCTGAGCCTGACCTAAACTATTTGTCGAATCCGGCATACTCCCTTCCTTTGATGATGCTTGCCACCATGAGATCATTTATTGAAAATTGGATATCAACGTTTAGCAAGCGCCATACTACACTCCCGGGGTATGGCACTATGGTCATGCAGATCAAGATCATGTTGGCTAGCCTGAATACCATTGATTGGGAAAGGGAAATTGATTTAAATTGTTCCAATTTAGACTAACAGGCCTGTTTTTTAAGTAAATTTGCCTTAAGTATAGCTTTGAACTTCAGCCCCTATTGCTAGTATTACTTTGAACTTCAGTAAATTGTTAAAGGAAGTGATCCTCCATGGTTGAATAAGCAGTTAAAAAAGGAACTAAGCAGGCAGGAAAGGTTCCAAAAAAGGTCCCTAGAAAAGGTTATAAGGCAGAGGAGACCTGCATTCTGAGTAAAATGAAAGAAAATCTGCGTAACCATGTTAGTAATAGTAAGGCTTCTTTTCACGCCAAAATCGGCGAAAAACTTAGCAAATGAGCTAAGTAGCTCAACTAAATATTGGTCCACTCTGAAAATTTTCATGAACACACATGCTACTCCTGTCGTCCCTACTCTCATAGAGAATTATGTGGTTTTTGTTGATGCAGCTGAAAAAGCTGAGTTGTTCAAAAAGTACTTTGCGGATCAGTGCACGCCTATTTCTACGGCCAGTAAATTTCCTGAGATGAATTCTCGTAGTACGTACGCATCTCTGTCTAACATAAACTTTGAGCTTGAGAACATGGTTAAAATTATTCGATCTTTAAAAAAATCTTAACAAAGGTCATGGCTGGGATGAGGTGTCAGTTAAAATAGTTAGGTAGTTTGACGCCTCACTTGCGCACCCACTTCATATTCTTTTACAAATTGACTTTGAACCAGTATCTACCCGTCAATATGGAAGCATGATAATGTTGTGCCTATTCACAAGAAGGACGCGAAGAACCTAAAAAATAATTACAGGCCAGTTTCTCTTCTCCCTGTCTTTGGGAAAATATATGAAAAACTTATTTATTACGCTTTGTATAAACATTTGAACGATCGCAAGCTTCTATCAGATAAGCAATCTGGCTTTAGAAAACTGGACTCTCCAGTTAATCAGCTGATACGTGCAACTCAGCAAATTTATGCAGCGTTTTACCAAGATCCCCTTTGAAGGTACGTGAGTCTTTTTGGATATATCTAAGGCTTTTGATAAGGTTTGGCATAAGGGTCTCCTCTTTAAATATAAGCGCGCTTGATTTGTGGGCCAATTATTGACTTAATATGTAACAATCTCTCTGGTGGGTTTCAGTGAGTTATCTTGAATGGTGCAAAGTCTTTTTGGAAGCCTGTTCTGGCCGGCGTTCTCCAAGGTTCAATATTAGGACCTTTACTATTCCTTGTATATATATAGGCGTCTTAATCACAGACTTCAGAGGTGATGGGCGCCTTTTGCAGATGATGTCTCTCTGTGTTCCATTGTGCATAACACTCAGACCTTGCACAACGAACATATGCATGATCCATCATTGATTGAAACGTGGTCTCACCAATTGAAAATGGTTTTTAATCCTGATCCGAATAAGCAAGCTGTAGAGGTAATTTTCTCAACAAAAGAAAGCGTAATTTTAATCCTCCACTTCTGTTTAACAAGTCCTTGGTACAGCAGGTCGAGGAACTTAAGCACTTAGGGTTAATATTAGATAAAAATCTGTCTTTCACTTGCCACATTAGCAAATTAATAACTAAAGTTATGAAAGGGTTGGTCTACTGCATAAGCTTCGTAATAATGTCCCGAGAAATAGCCTTTTGACTATTTATAAGTCTTTTATAAGACCCCAAGTTGACTACGGCAAGGTAATTTACCACTCACCATTTGGAACTTCATCACTTACCAAATAAGAATCCTCTTAATACGAAGCTGCCTTAGCTATATCGGGTGCCTGGAAAGGCACCTCAGCTGCAAAACTTAATGAAGATCTTGGATGGGAAACGCTGGCCGAAGAGCGTTGTTACAAAAAGACTTCTTGTATTCTGGAAAATTATTTAAAAAATTACACCTGCATACTTTTTCTCTTTGGTTCCAGCTAGATGCATGAGATACAGACTCAGGAGACCACTCGATCACATAAGCTACGACTGCCGTACCCTAAAGTTTAAAGCTTCATTCTTCCTAGCCGTAATCTCTGACTGGACTAACTTAGACAACTCGCTTCTTGTATCTGTAACGTACACACGCTTCAAAAATGCAGTGATCCGAATAGTGCGTCCTTTAAGTAAATCTACGTAAAATGTCCATCATCCAGCAGGCCTTCAATTTTTAACCCAACTAAGACTTGTGCTCAGTGCTCTGCGTGCACATAATTATCTGCATAATTTTGCAGATGTTTAGGACCCAAATTGCTTAATTTCATACGACGGTACTGAGAAAGCAACCCACTTCTTGCTCGAATGCAGGGCTTTTGCCACCCATCGTCCATCCTACTTAACACTGTTTCTAGCCTATTAGGGTTTCCCGTATCTTGTGTTTTGGCCGATGCATTATGCACAATTCTACTATATGGTCATCGTGAGACCGATAGTGCTGTTAACAGAGACGTTCTTTTTGCAACCATCAAGTTCATTGTTGTACTAAGAGGTCTTCTTAACTATGGTTAAGTGGTAGTCTTCGTTCGGCGAAATTCTTGACTTGGAATTTAATAACGTTTATTTAAATCAATGTATGTCCTGTGTTGAGTTGAAGTTGTTTGATCTTGCTCTCCTCATGGGGCTTCCGTTTTAGATTATTTTTAGTTTTATTTTTGTTATGTACCCGGTATTGTATTGTTTTATCGTGAATGTTGTAAATCTTTTTACACATAAAAGAAAAAAAACATATAAGGCGGTGTCAGGACGTTTGCTCAAAAATGGAACAAGGGCTTAAACAAGTTCATGTTTGTTAAAGCTCAAGTGACATTACATACTTGCAAAGTTAGCATGTCGTATAGATCATATAGACTTGTGCCCAAAACCCCTTATTTGCCGTGGCGACGTTGATTAATCAGACCGAGTGTTTACCGAGAGTTTACGGAACAGCGATGATGCCAGATGTCAGTAATTTGTAATGAGCTAATGCTGTGAGGATTATTCCAAACCAATAAAGTTTCTCACACGTAAAAATCCGACACAAATACAAAAGCTAGTTGAAAGGCTTTAAGACATTTGTACCTATCTTTGTACCTGAGCAGTAGCATTAAAGGCAGGTCTTAACTTTATTTAGGATGCAATGCCAAGGATGCATTGGAAGTTTCTCTTAAGAATTGAGATTCAAAATGAATACAAAAAGGGGAAAGTGGTAATTCTGGCAGTTCATGTAATTTCAGAGGGACCGTTATTTAAGGATTGGAAAGTACGTTGTGACTTGAAGCAGCCCCCGTATACTGAAGGATATTACCGTGATTCCATGTAGTGCGGAAAAAGATGCTGGTTCATAATAGTGCTGACTCAGAGATCGTTGCTGGTACATATAAAATGTCTCATTAAAATCCTGGTTCAAGAAGCCTAAATATTGGTCTTTAAATCAACAATCAGTTCCTAACTTAATCAAACATTATCATTGCAAACCCAAGAGTGCGGAGTTTTCTACAAAGGGCGTATCATCAGCTGGGTATTCTAGAGCATCCTATTGGTGCGAACCATATGCTAAATACTTTTATTTTCTGCTCGTAGCAGTTTAACTCATTTTGTGTAATCATTCATATTCATGTACTGCTCTTAAAACTGTGAAATTATTGTCTGCTGCTCACTTGATAATAGCATGGGTGCTGTGTTTTGTATGAGTGAGACCTGCAGAAAAAAGTACATTATGTCATACAATGTCAACATATGCTGAATGTTCCTAGCATGACTAGCAAAAGGAACTTTTGCTAATCTATGCAGCAGGAAGCATTAAATGACTTTATATGATATTATTGTTTAGTAGCTTTAATAGATACTAATGCAACATGATATTCAAATAAGACTCCTTCTTAGTGAAGATCCTTTTAGGCCACACTCTGCTACACTCCCTGATATGGATAACAAATTCTGTCAAAAACTTGACAAAAGCTTGTTAAAAGGTTATAGGTTGTTAAAAACTTGCACTAACTTAAGATCTTGTTATTTATGAACCTTGACATACTCTATTCTTTTATAAATGTGTATGTATATATATATATATATATATATATATATATATATATATATATATATATATATTTATATATGATGTATGGTTTTTCCTTTGTGTAAGTAAACATTCCAGAGCGCTATTGTCCAAAGGATAGAAACACATATGAAGGCGTTCCTATATTGACATAACTCAAAGCAAGTTAGCATAGTATGGATACTTTAGCAGCCAATTCATGTTAGCTTAGTAATGCCACTTTTATAGCGTATCAAAGTTACTGTGACTTTGATATAGATTGGATATAAGTTTATGTTTGTTATATTTGGTTATGCTTATACTTCTGGCTTGTGTGGTCCACTTATCAGGATATCGCTCTTTTTTTGTGCAGTCAACTTACATGGATTTGTGCTCATCTGTAGATTAGCCTGCTGTTACTTTTCTTTTGCAAAATCATACTGATTGAACAGCATTTTTCAAGATATGGTTGATATTACTTCACAGATTCATGGATTGGTATGTACTTTATGTTACCTGTCTAGTGTTGCTTATAGTAGAGCTTCTGTGCATGTTTCTTGTCAATATGCTTTTTTCTTTGTATGATATAGTAAATTCAAGCAAATGCTCTGAAGGTAAACTTGCTAGTATCTTCATATTTTGATAGTTTTTTGTTAGCAACTCTATTGTTTGTTTGCCTAGGGGGCTGATGGTGCTCTCGCTGTAAAGCATGCACTGTCCTCTGATGCTTCTCATTTTGGGAATGAGGTACTTAATTAGTAAGGTATTTTATCTAGGTTGTCTTATGCGCACATAGACCATTTGGTGGTGTGTTTTGAGCCCTATTTTGATGTAGAGGTTGGTTGAAATAGCTCTTGAGAGTTTTTAACCAAGCTGCTCCATGGACTTTTACCGTGGATGTGCAGCTCTTTGCGCACTGCCTAGTCTTAGCATTGTAGGGAACGGCGAGCTCAGTATAACTGTGCAGTGACTACTGGTCCAAAGCCCAGATTTAACAGGGTTTGTGTCCTCTAAGAAAGGCCTGTAAGGCCCCTGCTGAGTTTAAATGGCCCAATTGGTCTTGTCGCTCTAATCCTCTTAAGAAAAATAAAGAAGAAATTAGATATAAAGATAGAATAAGAGAATCAGATATAGGCGTTATAGAGAATCTGATGGTCAGGCTGTTGTGTAGTAATTGTTCTGCTTGTTGACATGCTATCGATCTTTGCATCGTTCTCGATAAGGCGCGTTTACCATAGTTTCACATGTGTTGTGGCTTCTGATTGTATGAAAAGTTATTTATCTAGCCATCAGTTGAGTATGCGTGGGCCATAAAAACCCACCGTCAAGCAGAAGTGTACTTTAAGGTACCAGATGTTATAAATTTTAAATCTTTTCTTGTTTTGGTTATCTGTGGCTGTGTGTTCTCTGCTTATTTGTCTGGATTAATTTGTAAGAATTAATTTTTCTTCTTGAGGGATGTTTTTTTGAGAGTTTAATTACCCTGATTGGCATGGATTTGTTGACTTAAGAGTGCTGGACCAGATAAGCTGATTTCAATGCGCTTTGTTGTTCAAGACGGCAATTGTTTATTTATGTAATCCTCCTTTTTATTAATTTTTAGCTTCTACATACATTTGATCCAAGGACCTTGAGGTTGACTATGTAAGAATCAATTTAGGTGCATTTCATTATTTCTGAAAACAGATACATCTCAGTTACTTGTTCTCCCTAAAATATTGCGAATGGATAGCAAGGTGTGCCACTAGAATTTTGTAATGCTATAAGTTGATGTGTGATTGATTTTAATGGCCTAGACATTTTTTTTTAATTGTCTATAGGTTTGATGACATTATCTATCGGCTATTTAAAAGATATTTCAAGAATCTTAAGGTATATTGCTATTTAGGCTGTACTTTTAACGTTAGTTTTAATCAATTTTTAGAATTTTGCTGACCCTATATCATTTATTTGTTAGGTATTTAAGTCGGTCCATTTTCAAGACTGACACTATCTCAATATCAAGTTTTGTTCATTTTAAGAAAACCAGGAATGTTGCATATTTAAGCAGATTGGGCACCTTTTTCATGGTTCAGCAAGTGGATTGTGGTAGTGTTAAGTAGATTAGTAGAAATTTGGGCCGGATTTTGAATGATGATTCACCTATGTAATGTGGAATGGGCGCGTGAAGCGCAGTGTTTTGATTCCTAGCTCAGAAGTTTAATGTGGGAGGTCCTAGTTCAGAGTTTTATCGTATCTTTCATCTTCGCGTCGGATAATGGCTAATCATGTACTCTTTGTTTCTAAAAAGTTACATTTATACCGACAGTTCTTCATCGAAAAAATATAAGAATAGTTAGAGATTTCACCGCTGTTTTGGGAAATTGGAAAATGTGCATATCCCGCAGCTTGGGGGTTGTGGGTTAGATACGTTGAAATATTTCTGTATAGACGATACCGGTGTTCCTCTATTCGGTATACAGATAGTCCTTATCCATAAGCGACGTTGGGTTTGTAGACATTGGCGAAACCTTTGGTTGAACTTGACCAGGTTCGTCTACACTAGCTTTCTTATATAAAATATTTTCATGAAGACATGTTACCTATAATCGTGTTTTCTTCGTAATAATCCCACTGGTAGTCCTTCCTGCGATGCACAGACAATAGCAATAATGAAAATTAATAAATTATTAATTAATAAATAAATATAATGAAAATTAAAATGAAGATCCCACCGTAAGAACTAGAAGAAGCTTGTCAAGGCTGCAGCGCAACAATTACAGTAAAGATGCACAATATCCCGACTTCTAATAATCGACTTCTTAGTTAAGCACTGTTCCAAAGTTTTATTCGTTCACTTTTCCCTTGAACTACTCTATGAAACGGACGCCGGACCTAATGTTCTACTAGTTATTTTCAAGGTTATGAAGGCCGTATAGCAGAAGAAAAACATGGTTTCGTAACTTTCTGCAACGTATTGTCGTAAATTTAATTGGGACAGACTTTTAGTCGGACGCTTTAATCGGAGATATGTACTATTGGCGCTTGGGAGGCTGGTTTTTGTGTACGAGTTATATAATTGAGTGTTGGATTCGCTTTTACAGGATCCTGTGAACGATGGGGGTACATGTCATGGCTCTAACGATTACTTGTTCTTTCTTATTACAGATTGATGTCATTGACGAGGACGCGTTGAAGTCGCCGGAATCTAAAGCTGTTA
The DNA here is from genome assembly GCA_003687565.2 of Craspedacusta sowerbii. NCBI lineage: Eukaryota > Metazoa > Cnidaria > Hydrozoa > Limnomedusae > Olindiidae > Craspedacusta > Craspedacusta sowerbii. Next base: position 1,270 of record QQSS02186854.1, on the reverse strand, counting down.
GTTT
>QQSS02186843.1:0-13601 GCA_003687565.2 Craspedacusta sowerbii | reverse complement strand
ATATATATATATATGATTGCTCAATTTATCATAATTGAAAAGTCTGCCTAGAATTATGTAAATGTTTTGTACCAACTTGCTGCCCTCCATTATAATCCGTGCAAACTTTTATGCTTAATTATTTACCCAGCGACACAGCACCATGGTCATCACTATTTACAGACAATGTTAAGTATAGACTAAAACAAAGTTCTATTTACTTAGGAAGCAGAAGAGTAATAGGATCTTATTCAAATTTATCAGACACAGAGAGATGTAGATCCAGACATATACTGAGCAAGAGTGAGATTAATTTAACAAAAGTTGATCGTTTAATTCGCATTAGGTACGAAGATTTGCGAAAAGCCGTGATTGTAGACCTTGCACGTGCCTTGCCTATGTAATAAAAATACTCGAAACCTCGTTGAAGTTCAGTTTCATGAAAGTCCCCACAAGGGAGATTTCAAACTATAATTAATTGTCTTTTCAACACTTCTCGTATAAAACGAATACGCGTAAACTCTCCTAGAAATGTTCATCTTCAATCATTTACACATATTATCCCAGACTTTGCGACATACATTTATTTACCCGTGTTGTCAAGTTCTGTCTAACTTCGTGGACTATTGAAGTAACAAATAAATTTATCCATATTGCATGTCAAGTGCACTTCGCGCATTCGCGTCCGATATTAACCGGTGCCTCAAGTCCTTTTAATATCGGACGCATGTACTTCGATGGAACAGTAAGCGAGAATTTTTTACGAAGTCAAAACCAAATTTTCTTCACTTTTGAAAGGGAGCTAATGTAATGACTTGATTTTGATTTACGGGTACATAAATGGATTGCATAGGGATTGCTTTAAGAATTAAAGTTCTTAAGCCGACTGAAGATCTAGTTTTTGTTGAACATCTAACTTCGTTGATTTATTTAATCAACAAGAAACCAAGATTCTGACGATATTCCTTCTAATATTCAATTCGATGAATTTTGGTATTATGCAGTAAGGAAAGTTTTGAACAAAACGTCTAACACATTTTACAATTTTGCGCTGGTGCTTTATCTGGGGAACTTGATCTTGTTTGTGGTAATTTATTTACGCGGAAAACACCTCAACACGGCCACCTGTGTTTCCCGAGGCTGTGAAGTTTATTCAAAGTTAGTGTATTTCAGGAATGGTAAAATACATAATATATTTTGCATGTAATGTGAGAATCGGGTATTCGTTTCAGAATTCGCCGTTTTTGATAGGTTTCATAAGGTCTAAAATAATTTTTTTTTTTTTTTTTTACATGAAGGGGACCAGTTATTGCAGCATATTCAAACATATCAGCCAAAAAAATCGTTGTCTGCTATGCATCGAGGAGATGCTCTTAGTAATTATATAATTAATCTTAGTTTAAAAAACAGTCATAAGGCTAATTAAGACCTCTTCATTTTGCTGGCCTTATTTAATTGACACGAGAACCAAAGGAATTTGCAAAGCTTGGTAACTTTGAAATTTGCCTAATGTTTCCATTACTATCGACTTAACCATCATACAAACTCCATGCTCAATAACAAAAAATCTGAACGATTATGCGATTTCCAGTCATTTTCACGGCAATGTCACCTTCTTTATGAAACCGGTGAAGTCTGATGGCATTGGTTAACAGTAGCATATTAATAGTAAATCACACAAAGACCCAAAAGTTGTCGAATAGTATTTAAGGACGAGGTCAGGTTCGGAATAACTTCATGCACCATTGAAATAAAAACTAGATTCATCAATATTACATTTCAGCTGTGAACAGGCTTTTGATTCATGATGTCTAGTAATGTAGTCCATTTTTCAAGTAGTCGTTATTGAGCTATCGTATGAACTTTCTATTGCCACATACCAAAAAAATTATTTCTTCCCTGCTCAAAGCATTGAAATTCCAGTCTCATAATTTTCGCGAAATTTCCATATAACATGATCAATCGTATTTGCCTTGTGCGTAAACTCAATATGCAGAGACTCTCTCTACCTCTCTCTCTCAATCTTTCTCACTATCTCTCTCACTTACTCTCTATCTGTCTGTCAGTCTGTCTGTCTGTCTGTCTCACTATCTCGTTTTCTTTCTCCCACATTATCTCTCTCTCCCTACCTCAGGTGATTTAAAATCAAGGATCATACTCCACGTGCAATACCCTTCGCATAGAAAATGGCTTGAAAATGTTATGAGGACATATCGGATCCAACATCGAACATAATCCAACAAAAACCTTTCTTGATTTCACTTGCAGATTCAACCCTTTGGTGCCTTTGAAACTATATTAGCATTTCCCATTAAGGAGTTTAGAGCATGGGTCGCTCGTAATTTCTCAGCCTCTAAATAGCGATTAAACATTTTTTGCAATTATTGGACTTTAATAGTCGGACTAAAATGCCATGATATTCAAACTCCTCCGCTAGAAAAATAAATCTTCAAGAGCATTACTGAGAAATAATGTGATTAGTTAACACTTTTTATGCAAATAATGCAAGCTCGAACCTATATTTTGAATTTAATTTCGTAAATTATCCAAATTAATTCTTCATAAAGAATATTCTGCCTTACTTGACTATTCTAGTCTTTTTTTTTTTCATACAAGTCTCATTTAGAACATCAATTGTTTGATCTCTTCGCGGGCATAGTTTCATCTTCAATAATTTAAAGAAAATGGCCAGGCTTTATGACCAGACTTTTGTGAAGAGCTTGTTAAGTGAATTTGTAGAAATTAAGAAATATGTAATATCTTGAGTCGTTAATTCTCATAGATCACATATTCCCACAACTTACAGGATAAAGCTTCTATGAAATCCCAGGTTTTAGGTTTTGAGCCGTCCGATATTCTTGCGACTGTTATTCATTTCAAAACACTTTCTTGATTCATATCTGGAAAAAGGAAATATCACTTCAGGCTTGTCATGGCCATAACAGTTTCTCTAGAATGAACAAGAAAAAAGATGATTTAATTTTACGCATCTGACAAATTGGTCATATAAGGTTGTAAATACTCGTTTGCGTGTCGGCGTAGACTCATCTTGTATAAGAGTCTTAAAGTATGATTATCTAATGTAAATCACATGCAATTTAACTATAAGAATTTAGAAGATAAAAAACTCGCATGCATCAAAGAATTAATTTGAAAAATTAATAATTTATAAGTAATTGACAACTTTATTTCCTTTGCATCTTAATCTTCAAGGCACCATGCATATTTTACTCTGCATGTAAAGCTTTGACAAGTCATGAATAAATTAGATGAAATGTGTAATGTATGTGGATATTTTCAATAATTAATTTTCTACCTCTAGCCTGACTACCGCACAAGAATTTCAAATAGTTAAGCTGTGTCAAAGATCTACTGCCATCGAGACCCATTTTCGGCACTTTGATGAGCCATCGGTGTCGTCCCCTTTGATGGTGTCAAGAGGTGCGGTCTTTACTCCCCGCACCCCTATTGACGCCACAGACTAAATCATAGTGCATGTTACGGTTAGAGTTCAATTGTAGCAGGGTAGGATTCAATAGCGGCAGGGGCCCCTGTTGTGGGGTAAGTATTGAGCCTTGGGCCTCATTTGGTCATAATCCGGCCCTGCTTATTACAAACCGAAATAAAACTAAAGAGACAGGTAATGAAGTTCTTGATAAGGACCAGTTGTGAGCAACTGAATAATTAAATTAAGATCTTCAATAACTTCCTTACCAAAATATACTTCGGCGTTGAGCAACTGACTTCGAAACATTACTTGCTATAAATACCCTGAAAGTTCTGCGGATGCAGTATATTTTCTATATAGTCTTTATTACGTATGTGCATATGTCTGGAAGTCTTTCCGTTACCTACAGCACTTGTAGGTGAGTAAGCAACAGCTGATCAATTGGGTTTTAGAAATTGATGTAAGTGCATATTGATGTACATTGATGCACATTGAAAGAACATTGATGTTAGTAGTTCGCGCTCGCTCGCGCTGCTTACTAAGTTTGCGCAAATCCTTCAGCTTTGCGCTGCGTTGTCGAGACAAGAGAGCATTCAATCCCAATGTCCGTGACGTTTTTCAATATCCAACTTCGTTACCAGTCCAGTCAGCAACTGCATTGACAGGCGTCACCGCCAGGGACCAGACAAGCAGCACAGATAATTAAAATTAGGTTTTATCCATTGAATAAACATGCCCTCCTTCACATTAAGCTGAATATCCTTCTGGGTTTCATCTAAGAGGGAAAAACAAAGATTAGAACACTGGCGCCTACAGTCATCATTCGCTTGCAAATGTTTGTAATATGCTGAAATGCTCATCAATCCGAGTTTTCAGATGCCTGGAGGATTACCCAATGTAGCAGACCTTACAGCCAGCACAAACACATTTATAAATAACTCCGGATTGTAAACACAGATAATCTACTTTCATATTTAGCATGCTGATCTGACGTTCAAATCTAATTAATGAGAAGAGTAGGTACGTCCACTATTAACACCAGCGATAGGCACTGAAATTCGAATGCTGTTGCTTTCCTACAAAAAAAACGGGAAAGGTCTTTCTGAACACAAGAACTGCTTGTAATTTGCATCACTCGAATCTTTGCGATGCCTTTCTTGGCTTGCATAAGCCTTAATCCGTCTTTAATGCAACCGCCATCTTTCTTCTGACTTACCAAAAAGATCTAATATAATTAATCCTAGTGAACCAATACGGATGACTAAGCTAATTGAAATATTAGAAAGCCTAGCATTGTACCTATACTTAATTTGAAGATACAAGCGACATCAAGAAAGTATTCATTCCACCATATGTACGCTTGCCTGGTGTCGAAGGTTGAAGGTGCCAAGAAATTTCAAATGAGATATTTTAATTCTAGGCAATTTGATGTCCCTGAAAATTGTTTTTGTTACTGCGTTAACTTGAATTAAATTATTATCCTTTACCGGTCAATGAACATGCTTACAAATACACACTTGACTATTCATCCATTTAAAGAAAGGTCATGATGAGACTCCAAAGGCTAGCAATTAGATAGCAGCATTTGTAAATTGTGCATCTTTTTTCTGGGTTTGCGGCGATTTATTAACTGCCGTTTCACTTAGTGTTAGTCAAATGCCATCGAGAGAAACTTACAAGAACCTCATCCTTATTCCTTTGTCTGATATAAAGATAGAGTCGCTTCTTCTGTCGTGTGTTGGTTTGCCGTTTGAGTTTGCTGAGCCGTGGTAACTACATCAATTAATAATGATTTTTAACTTCCGTTCGATATTTATGTATGCACTCTAGTGCTTTCTTTGGTTTACAAGATTTTTCAATTGTGCGGAGATCTTCCAGTGGAAGTTTGTGTCATTAGTGCATTTCCGTCTCTGTCAAAACAAATTCATAGTATTGACCATTATTCCATATTCATGTGATGTATCTTAGTAACAAAACCTCTCATACGCAATGCAGGCTAACGCTTTCCAAATGATTAGAGCAACGAAAAAAAAAAATCGTTTATATTCATTAATGCTCTAATGCTAAGGGCCTAAAGTTTAGTTTGATGACTAAAAACTTGCCCAGGCAAGCTCATGTTAATATGCAAACGATATAAACGTTATTAAGAACCGAACCGACCTGTTCGCAGCCTTGCTCTGACGATATGTTTTGTTGTGATAAAAACACAATGATCGTGATTTCACCACAACAAACCATTGTGATAGCAAACGTGTTTGACTGCATCTACACAGATGCTTTTGTCACGTGGATTTATTGAAGCCTTTATTATAGCCTTTCGCAATTCTATTTACCAGTTAGGATGTGTATTGCATCCAAAACCATAAAAAGCACTACCATCGCTAACACACAAAACGACTCCGTTAGGATAAACATAAAATCTGCTTGCATTATTTAGGTTCACCATATGGTCATAGATTATAGACCATATGAAACTATTGATATAATATGGTCAATGTTTTGGAATCTAAGATGGCTGTGCAGAACATGACAATTCAGCTGCTTCATTTGGCATGTCATGAGATGGAAATAAAATATGTAGAAATAAAATATAAAATATATAATAAAATGTGTATATTGAGTTAAGACAAGGTTCTTTTTACTTCCAGATTTTCCTTTGTCATAAATAGACGGAAAGCGATGTTAGCTATTGATTAATTTTACCAACGCTAAGGATGCTCAACTCAAAGTTAAGCTTTTTATTTAATGCTGCAGCGCCAAATTCTTGTCTGATGTGGAAATCCGATTAATAAAATACTTTTTAAAAATCGCGAATATCATGGACTTTACGGATACAAAAATCAAAGACGTCTTGACTGTCTCGGTTGCGTCTCGTACGAGAAAATGACCCTGGATGTGGGCCAAAATCGAAGATGTCTCGGGAGCATTCCAGACTTCCTATCTCCACTTTCGCCGAGCGCGCGATATCTACAACCAGAACAAACGTAGTGACTGAAATCGTGAAAATTCTACGACAACTCTATTCAGAACGAACTCCGTTGTCATGATGTCCATGATGATCAGCTGACAAGCAGTTTGAAACGGCCGAATTCGACAATGGTCGTTAGAAAAAGAATTTGCTTTAACGTCGCTGTTACAATTTGAGCCTAACGTGGTAAATTTGCAAAGAAAGTCAACATCTCGCAAGCTGGCCTTGACCGATCGGAATTGAGCAATCATGGTTGTTCGTTAACGGCTTCGTATTTTGACAAGCGATTCTCAGGGCTAGTAAACACGCTGGCCTCGAAGCACGACGTCGCCGCACTTACAGTACTCATTAGCACTCAAAAGGACTACATCGACAAACTGGAATCTTGTATTTGCTCGGCAAGACCGAGAAGTCGGAGCAGTACTCCCGAAGGCTACGCTTGCGGATAGATGGCATTCCGATGCCTCAGAATGATCTCCAAGAGACTGCCACTGAGATACGGCAGGCAGTAAAAAAAAAGTCATTGTCGAAGTTGGGGTTGCATCGTTGCTGGACAAAGAACTAGGCAAGTTATAGTTAGGTTTACCACGTTTCGCCATCGCACGTTGCTATACAAAGCGCGAAGAATGCGCCCAAGTATCGGATATACTTGGATCTAATCAATGAAAGAAAAACGCTGATTGACCAAATCAACGATCATGTAGACAAGCAGGGAATCAAAAATGCATACGCGTTTGCCTAAATCAACTGCCGCGTATGCGAAAAGGTCGGCGACCATTTTGAAAATCTTTGCACGTATGATGACTTCTTGAACCTGCTGGGAGATGACCTCTAGTAGGTAAGATACTGAAGGTGCTACATTTAACTGCGCAGTCTCTTTTGAAATTTTTTATTTGAATGATGGCCCTGCATTCTTGATCCCATGCTTTATTCAAGTCAAATCAAGCTGCGTAATTTCAATGCCCTGCTTAAACCTTACTTGGCACAAGACAGGCTCTTGCTTTACCACTGTCTTATTGCAGATACTGTGTCAGTATCTATATTCCGTATTCACCTTTCAAACTTTACTTAGCTCCTGTTCTGTAGACCTTAATTTTTGTCTGTGCTTTCATTTATGAAAACTAAAACTATCCTTACGAATAAATGCTGTATATGCAGACGTGCTATTCCCTTGCTACTGCGTTATGCATCGTGCCGGATTTTCCATGGAGTAGTCCATGCCAAATGTTCAAATTTAGACCATCCTCATATTGGTGTCTGGCAATGTCCAAGTTGTCTTCAAAAAGATTTACCTTATTGTTCAATTAGGGAGGAGAATCTGTTGCTTGGTCTTGGTGGTTTAGTGGAGCCGCCTAACATTAACCTAAAACTTTTCCCTTATTCAAGTATCCGGTCCCTTGTTCGTCAGATTCCTGCACATTCAACCACCTTTGATGAGAATAGACGGAAGAAAACTTCCTCAAGGTATCACGATAGTAACGATTTCTTGAATCGGATGTCTGATTCAAACACTGCACTGGGACTTTTCCACAGAAATACTGCTTCATTGAGCAAAGATTTTGAGGAACTAGACTTATGTGTGGAGTTAGACTACTATAGCTTTTTAGATACGAAAACGTTCAGTAGTGTGACACAGGCCTTTACATTCATAACTCTCTGTCAGGTGACATTAAAATTAGGTCCGACCTTTGCTACCAAGCAGAAGTTGGGTTTGAAACCACTTTTGTTGAAATCTCTCAGAAAGGAAGAAAACTATTATATGCGGCTGCATATACAAGCACCCTAGTCTCTCCACTGAAATTTTTTTAGAGAATTGTTTTCATAAAATTCTTCAGATTGTAAGCCAAGAGGACAACTTTGTTGTGATTATGGGCGATTTTAATATAGACTTGCTTTCTTATGATAAGTTTGTGGCGTCAAACGGCTTTTATGATATGGCATGCTTTTACAATTTGCAACCGTTAATACTGCAGCCCACTCGTGTTACTCTGCGTTCTCAAACTCTTATTGATAACATCTTCACAAATAATACTACTAACAATTCCGTTAGTGGCTACTTAACATGCTCGATCTCGGACCATTTCGCTCAATTCACAGTTTTTTCTGAATACACTCGAAAGAAAATAGTGAAGCGAAATAAGCCTATTTATGGTCGCTCGTATAAACCATTTAATGCGAGCGAGTACCAAGACCAGCTATCGTACATAAATTGGACATCACTGTTTGGAAATGAACAGGATCCTAAAATCCTTACAAACATTATTATGGAGCAGGTCAATGACATCTTAAATGTTATGGCCCCATTCAGAAGACCTACTAAAAAGCAACTAAGCACACAACAGAAGCCAAGGATAAATAACGATATTTTGCAAGCAATGACAGATTCCTGTCAAGAGTAGCAGAAGATATTTTGTTCTTCTGTGCAGAATCACATCATATGCTCTTGAAGAAAATTAAATCCTCGACGGTGGTTCCGGAGGTTGGGACAAACCAGTTGACTCGAACACTATGTTGAGCTGGCAGCCGTGCCTTCGTGAAGCAAACTACATGGAGACTATTCAGATCAGGATTTCTGACGTCAGAAAAACTTAACTGCCTAACTCATGCGGTGTATCCAAGCCCATGGAGGAACATGTTCTTACATGAGATTTTTTCCCCATTTGCAGTTCTGTAGGTCCCAGTGACTTAAAAAGTAAATGTCCAGTTTCTTCTATTACAGCTGTACAGTGCTACTTCTGACTTTCACCGGTCATTTCGTTTACTTCATGTGTGGATTTGGTCATATATAGTTATTTTTCGGAATGTTATTAATATTTTCGCGACGCTTAGATTTGGTAAGTAGGCAGTTATCCGTGGATGTCTCCACTTCTGATTGATGGATATTTGATTACTGATTGAAGTTTTTACTTGGCTACCTTCTGTCTCGTAGTGATCGCTAAACTTGATATGTTTGTAAGATAATACTCCCTGGAATTTTGCTAATTTTTGTCTACATATTTTTTTATACCTTACATGTATGAAGCTATTTCTGAATTTCGGTGGCATCCCTTACTTGGAGAAAAATATAGGTGCAGTGGAGGTTGTGTATGACCTCCGCTACTTCGGATCCTGGATGAGCTCGGTTGAGAAAGACATAGCTGTCCCTAAAGCGCAGTCGTGGACTGCCGCAAGACAGTTGACGAATCTATGGATGAGTGTAAATCATAAATAAAGAGTTCAAAACTAGTTTCCTTTCAGCCATCGCCAAACCTGTCTTTTTATATGCATCAATGGACTGGCCTCTAACCTCTGCGAGAGAACTCAGTGCAGTCCTGATGGTACATAAACACGGCTCCGTCTGGAAGCTGGGACCTATCGCTTCAGTCGAATACTTCTACCAGCTGCGTCCACGGCTCCACACCGCCCGTTCAGAAATACCCACGAGGTGGCGACTACGATTGGCTCTCCACTGTCCCGGGAGAGTCTATTACCTATAATCTATAACCTATAGTAGTCTACATAGTGCAGCTCGCCCTATTGTACAGGATGGTTGGAAGCTTCTAACCAGGTAGGCATCGCCTCATGGCCTATGCTATAACAATGTTGTGGAACTCAGACCTACCAACCATGACTAACATCTCTAAATCACTGACTGACCGCTGCACTTGGAGGAAACATTGTCACAGCATTATGATCGACGGTTAAGCTCGAGCAGCGTCGTAGAAGAAGAAGAAGATGTTGCTTGTCTCGTCAATCAAGTATAGGTTACTGATCTGTATTGCTTGTCTGGGATTTATCCAACTTCATATTTATGCCAAGTCAGAAGACTGCAGCTGAGACCTTTTGTTGTTTACTTGTGACATTTTTAATGCAGAGCTTTCTGAACATGTAAGCTTCCGGTTGATAACATAGTGAGTCTACAAAAAGTCCTTTTTTTGACGGTCTTTGGTGAGTACTGACAATGCAATTCAGCCTGTGCACGCACTATAGTAAACAACTTGGTCTAGCAACCAAAGTGATCATTTTTAAATGTAACGGACATCGCCATTAAATGCGTTTTTAAATTTCACCATAGCGACACAAAAAAGCGGAAGCTATTGGGATTCGGGAGGTGATTATTATTCGGTGGAGTACAAAAAAATTAACTTTTGTTTAACAATACAGAAGGTGGGAGCTTTCATAAATCAAATTTTAGAAAGGAAAGTTTCACTGGGATTTTAATGAACTTCACTAAATACTACAAGTTTTCTTTTAAACATGGATTGGTTCAAGAGCGTGTGGATCACGCATTCAAAATGGGTATTTCATGGTCTGGCTTTCACAGTGCTATAACTAACCTAACGGATGTAATCAAAAGAAATCAATGCCCTGAACATCTTATAAGTAACTTCCTGTAGGTGAGCAAGGTGCAAATCATGCAGATGAGCAAAGTTTCAGATACCTTAAGGTACCTTATGTTGGTGTCATTTCTACACTACAGCACCAAGAGATACGCTGCATCGTTGAAACTGGTTTTATCTTCGTTTAAAACTGGTTCTTACTGTTCCTCTAAGGATCGCTATTTAAAAGAGTTTGAAGCCTGGTGTTGAATACAATTTTGGCTTGTGCTGGATGCGATGCCAGCTACATTGGCAAGACCGCCAGCAATATCGACACTAGAATTGAAGATCGGTAAGGACAATCCTTCGCATGCATGGAGACATGGAAAGGACAGTGATTGCAAGAACTTACTCTGAAGACGGTTTTATCTTGTAGCTTATTCTGCTGACTTTTAGAGAATACTGAAAGAGTTCACGTGAATTCATAGGCTGAAACCTAACCTTCATGCTCAGCCACGTATCTCTAACCTTCAACCTTCAGCCACGTATCTCTAATTATTCTCTCTAATTAGTTCCTTTATATGTTCTTTCTCTTCCTTTAAAAAAAATTCCTTTGCAGCTGTTTAGTTCGTTGGTTTGAATGTCCGTAGGAAGGTCGATCAGAAGGTTTTTTGAAGTCTTTAGATCGTAGCCATGCCAGGGTTTTGTCCGCCGTTTGTTGTTGGAATGATGATAAATAGTTATTGTCAATAACGAGAGGATTGGTTACAGTCCCTGAAAAGTAGAGCTCTTAATTCTTTGATACTAACCAAAGCTTTTCTCAAAACATATTGAAAACTGTTAATGATGAAAACAGTATTCTATTCAAGCAAATCAATTCGACCATATTGAAACTTAGGTGACATATCAGTAGGCAGATGTCGGAGCCATTGTTCAAGATAGACCTATACGCACGCGAAGGAAAATTAAAGCGCAAAGCGATCCGTAAAAGATAGCTCAAGTTTTGAGGCCTTACATTTGTAAGGCCGTCTTCCACATCTAACTTCTCGTGCACCTAAATCAATTTCCCGAAACGTTTTCGATCCGTTGAGGTTAACACATTTGGGCTTATCGTTCGCAACGGAGAAACTTCCAGATATTTGCACATACGGAATAAAGTTTATATAAGAGATAAACTGCATCACGAAAAACTTACAGGATAGTATTAACCTGCAATTTTGTAAGGTCAGCTGCGAAATTTCGGTCTCTTTGGTTATGGTCTTATTGGTCATCTTAGAAGTTCGAAGGAATCCGTATAATTACAGTTGCAAAAAAAAAAACATCAGTTTGTATAAGAAACGTAATTACTGTCTGTTGGTCTGGAACTAGGCTTCTTAATGCTGACCAACATGCCATTTTGGCGCAGAAAGTAGTCCACTCCACAACTATCAAATGACTTTACTTTTAATCAAGAACTTGCAACTACGAAGTTAACAGATTAGCCACGGTTTGATTGTCTTCATACATGCTACACTTAACATAAATTTACAGTGTATATTCTTCGTTCTTCTATTAAATGTGTTACATTACCTTATTACCTTACAAAGTACATCCAAGTTCCACGGTTTAGAAGTGCCAAATTGTTAGCACCTTGATGAGACATATCGTCACATTCGTAACTGCAAAAATGATTTCCAGGGTTTACAGAGTGGTAGGAAGCAAAAGCGACAAGTGTCGGCATGTACAAGCGCTCGTTTGATGGCACATCGTTCCGACCCCAAATTCCTCCCTCCCCCCACTGACTGCATTCATTCTTAAGGTATGACGAATCATCAGGCAAGGCAGTAAACGAACCACAGGCAGATGGTCTTGTATATGTTAGACCCGTCATGTAGTCAACAACGGCCAACCCATAACTGTTTATGGTTGTAACTATATGAACAGTGCGACCGATCGATGGCTTGAGGCAGTAAACTCGTATCTGCTTGAAGTCGATGAGACGCCGGAGGTTGAGTAGGCCGATAGTTGATAGAGTGTAACGCAGATTGGTCGCCATTGGCAGAGAGTTTAAGTCATCGTAGTCATAACTGTCTGGATTTGGGTAAAACCCAGTGCTTGTGTTAACATTCGCAATTTTCGTCCAACCACCTAAGTGCAAAGAAGATCAGACAAAAGTTATCAGAATGTCTTAGTTTGTCAGGTATCAGTCGCTGTGAACCTGAAACAGAAAGCACGTCTTTTAGTCGCCTAAACAACAAAGGGTGCGTTTCTAAAACATAGATATAAAATATTTGAGTGATGATGATGTTTGTCATGTACCTCTATCCCTGTTTATAACATGGCATAAGGAAGTAAGTGTGCGGCACAAAAATTTAGTCGAAGTCATGCACCGAATGATTTCGAATGACACAATCAAATCAACAAAGCAAAACTGAACTTAAGCAAAACCGACTTAAGAATCAAATGGACGAAGCAAAATAAGAATGACGAATCAACGGTTGCACAAGAGACAAAAAAATTTTGGGACTGCGGAATGATCAGACCTCCATTAGCGTCCATATCGCAAAACATCCGTATGGCACCGCCGTTGACTTGAATCCAGTAGAGCCCCGACTTGAGATTCTCACCCGAGCATCTCTGAGAGAGATGTAAACAGGACATCGCTGGTGAGCGCTGAGATTTACCAAGTACTAGGAAGGGAAATAGCTCTGCACATAATTATATCTTCAACCAAAGCAGTATATATATATATATATATATATATATATAGCAAATTTGGTATGTAGGATACTTGGTCGTCTAAAATAGTTTCCCCTTCACCAGTTTAACGAAGATAGATAGATAGATTGATTGATAGATAGATAGATAGATAGATAGATAGATAGATAGATAGATAGATAGAAGATAGATAGATAGATAGATAGATAGA
>QQSS02186832.1:0-13602 GCA_003687565.2 Craspedacusta sowerbii | reverse complement strand
TATATATATATATATAGCAAATGCACTTGAACAGTCCTGTTATTCTAGTTTTTTATTAATACTTTAAAGTATACAAATACTTTAAATATAATAATAATCTTTGAGAAAAAAGACTTTCTAAAACTCACTGGTTCGCAACCTAATTAGAAACATGACTTCTATAAGCTCATGCAAACAACACTGTTTGTTCTTAAAGGGTCCACTGACAAGAAATTCGAAGTTAAAATTGGAACTTGCTTTTTCATGAAACTTCTACAATTGCCAAATAAACAGCATATAAATTCCATGTTAGAAACATTGGAATAATTTATACAAAGCAGGAGAAAAAATTACCCGCCTAACAAGAATTCATATTCACATGACCGTTTCATTACCAAAAAAAAGGTTACTCCCATAAAACCGAGATCAATAGACCCCATGCAGGACATGTACACCAAACAAAAAATGTATGAACATGAAGCTAAACTAACTTGCCTCATTACACAGCAAAATTGCTGGCAAAGCTGACCATTTTTCCATTTCTGACGTCTGTGAAAAACGGTGCTTCGCACCATCAAAATCCAATATGGCAATGAACGCCATACATATATAATCATATCATTATTATACTATACTGATAATTATATACATATATATATTAGATTCATTACAAATTAGGTAAACATTTATAGGAAAGGGATGAAGATGGAAAATTGTTATGTTAACACCGTAGAGGTCAAAATAATTACTGAAGATATCTAAGAAATGCATCTAATTCCCGAAATTCTGACACTCTGGAAGAGATATAGCCGACCCAGCAGCATTTTGATTATCAATTATGACAGGCCAATTCTAATCTTAATTAGTGCTTTGCCACAATTTGGAAGAAGATGCCTGTCGTTTCTGGACAAATCCGCACCACCCCCAACAACAAGTAAGTAGTAAGGATGCTCTCCCCAGCTGATAGCAAATCAGTTTCAAACACATACACCATGTTATCTTCTTCTCCCAGTGAGCAGGAAGCCATATCAGAGCAAGCGGCTTTTAGCAAACATGAAATTTGCATAAAACGTTTACACTATGACATGCAACTAAAATAGAAGAGAGTGCATTTAATCAATAAGAAAGCTGATCTTTAGAAAAACTACAACACTTAACAATGGTGAAAACATCCGCTGACCGTAAGGACTCCTTTATAAAGCCATGCAAAGTGACCACCTGTACCAAACAGTTGTAGGACACACCCCTCAAGGCATTAGCACTGTTTGAGAATCCTTTAGGGACAGACACTTCACGTCTGCAAAATCCTAAGGATCATACCTGCAGGCCTATATTATGAAGTATTCTACCATTCTGTTTAGGCCAAAGAGAATCCAAGGAAACCAAGCAGCCAATTGAATCAAAACAGCCTGAAAACCAGTAACGGACTCGTCTCGGAATCTCTACACTTTTAAGTAGATTTTTTCTTTGAGTGTGGTGTGTTGAATGGAGTTGAATAAATGGATGCATTTCTTAATGGCTTAACAGGACCAGCAAACACCTCTTTCATTGCAGCACGATAGCACAAGAAAGGTTTCAATAAGCATTGCATTCAACATTATTATTGCTTCTACCTGGGGTTCATTACATAATAATGCAGAGCTAATTTAAGGCTTAGTTTTTGGCTAAGATTTGTCAATAAAAAAGATTCAAATCGCTAGCATACTAACAAATAAACTATCCTAGGTTGGAAAGTTAACCTGTTACAAATAATATAAGATTAGACACTTGCATAAGCAAACTAACAAATGGCATACTAAAACATGAACTATCCTAGGTTGGAAAGTTTACCTGTTACAAATAATATATGATTAGACAATTACATAAGCAAACAGAGTCGCACAATTTACTAGACAAATCCGTCCTATCAAGTTAGTGTATGGTAAATGATCTAATCTGCGCCGATCTTGTGTTGGGATAGTTATTCTGCTTGTTTGATGCAAGTGCATACACCATCAATTAGTGGCGGGAAATTTTATGAACCATAAGAAACCATGGGCCAGGAAGGACTAGACGCAAATCCAATACGGAGGTAGCTCAAGAAAGGCATGTGAATGGCTAGAGTATTTCTTGCAGTATCGAAAGCGCGGAATTGAATCGTCCTCATTGGTCAGAGTGTTAGCGTATGTTTTTTTTTTTTTTTAGCAGTTGTTGCGATGGACACCTTGGATTGCTGAGCTGGCACTGACCATGCCTGAGTCAGCCCGATTATCGAAATGTAAACATTGTAACAAGCAGGGTTGTAGATCATTTGTGAATTGCTATGGAGCCTAGTTCTAAAGCAAAACAGCCTCACCTTATTGACGCTCGTGCGCTTCTAAAGGGAATCATTGCTGCAAATATTAAGACGAGTCAAGAAAGGCCGTTTACGTATGAAGTATCGCCATCGTTCATGACATATACGAAAAGTGACCTGGCTGCTGCCCAAATATTAGGGAATTCAGTTTCGACAACTGCACAAAATTTTCGAGCAGCGGGTGGCGATGTTGCGTGTGCGGAGAAAGTTGCCACCTCTAATCAAACCATTTCAGCGGGGAATTCAGAAGAAGGCGTTTTTAGTCGGACGGAGAGCTCAAGCGATCTAGATCATGACGAGACGTCGATATCTCCTGCTACGGGCGAGGTAACGTCTTCTGACCAGCCAAGCACGAGTTTATCAACTTCAAAGCTTGTAATCATGGAATTGAGTGAGCCAGCAAACCAAGTGGTTTTGTCTGAAGATGACCTAGCAGCCATGCCAGTTAAAGACCTTAATAGTTTATTGAGAGGCCTGCCAGATTCTGAAGTGTTCAAGTTGAAGCACCGACGTCGCACTATAAAAAATAGAAGTTACGCTCAGACTAGTCGAACAAAACGATCTTCACAGAAACAAGTACTTGAAGAAGAAAAAACAACTCTAGAAGTCGAGTTGCACAAGTTGGCACAAGAATGTGATAGTTTGCGGCAAGAAAGAGATGAAGCTCGTATGAAACTTGAAGCCTTCGAGGAATTTGCCCGCATGAGTGGTATCAACTTTATTATGACTACTGATAGCTCTGATCTATCAATCTTTGGGAATCTTTCTTCCTCTATGTCTAACATGTTGGATGCTTTCGAAAGGTCTGGTACTAGTCGAACTGCAGAGACTACAATTAAAAAGCTAGGCCTTCCACCATAGATATTGCAAGACTTCTGGGAGTGACTCTATGTTGTGTAAGTCCTTGTCATGGAAAGTTGTTATGTCTGACATTAGATAGCTTAGTTTTTTAATCTTAGCTATTGGTACTTGCATCTTAGGCATGAGCTAGATGCTATGTCGTGTTAGGAACCTACTGCGCTAATGCCTTTGTGGATCAGATTTCAGTGCTATTGCTTCAACCTTTGCTACTCCATAAATGAACAAAGAAAGTATTTTAGAGGGCTCTGAGTGAAAATGTCGTGATTTGAATATGGAATGAAATTTTAATATCCGCTTTGTAGATTATCGTTTTTTCTTATTGTGATTAGGACATGCCATGTTTGCTTAATATCTCTGTACAGCATGATCAGTCAAGCAGCCTATTGCATATGTTTGTCACTATTGATTTTTCTGCCTATAACCCTGCTTTACTTGGATTTGCTAACCTAGATTTATAATTTTCAGCGATTATTGCTTTATATATTTATACTTATATACTTATATATATGTATATATATATGCTTATTTACACTTACTATATATATATATACTTGATGTTTTACATCCCCTGCATAAGCAAGCATACGCTTAAATTGTGTTGCTCAATTTCTTCTACTTGCTCGCAGGTAACTTCATCTGTGGCTATGATTGTGATCAACTTTTGTGATTTGTAATCCTCAACAAGGGCGCATGTTTCAAAAGATAGTGAGCTTATGTATTTATGTTAGCCAAGAGCATGTCTCGGCACAAAGTACCCTTGCATTTTCTGTTGGTCCTTGTGGGTGTGCCACTAGGTTATGAGTTTGTTGTTATGGTTATGTGTTGTGTTTTTTGTGGGTGCACATAGACTTTGTCTGATTCTAGGATTTGCATGTCTGCATGTAAGGGTATGATTTTGTTAGACTCTAAAGGTGTATAACTCACCACTTCTCGAAATTCACTTCGCGTCAAAGATAAATGAATGTTGTTTGTGAACAGGAGTTGTTGGAGCATGTTGGCTCTGAAGCCAGATTTTTCTTTGATCTTAATGGCTACATGACAATTGTTTAGGGTTACAAGTGTACACTTTATTTTATCTTCTAAGTAATTATTTCTGCGTATATCACTGTGAAGTTGGTGTTGGCCAAGAGCACCGAATACAGCACTGCCAGGCTCGTATGGGTCATCAACAAAAGACGTCCACCTGTCAGGGGAGGGGAAGTCCTCCCGAAAGTGGACAAAAGTGGACAAGGGGGAGGGGGTAAGAGCAAGAGCGAGCGTCCACATCACAATGTGTTGCTCAAGTTTTTAGACATCAGAAATATGGCGTTTCTTTCTTAAACTAACGGCGAATTTATTCTGGTTCATTCGCGCATCAGTACGAGTCTCAGACTTCACACGAGACTTGCACTGCATAAGGAAAAAAAAAAGTAAAGACGCCATGCGAGGCTTCCTTTTGGAACTGTTCCAGTATGATCTTAATTGAACTGCTGCATCTGAACTGGTCAAATATTTAATGAAACGCCTTCAACGCTTCCCTGTGCTTAAGTCTCATGATCGAAACCTTCCATAAAAACCTCGCTTGAAGCGTTTGCGTATGTCAATGCTCCGTCAAGTTCGTGATATTTCGCCAAAGGAAAACAAGCAGCAAGAACGGACTACTTCAACAAACATAGTGACAATAGGAGTATTTTCAATATTTCCGATATAATTCTACTCTCGGTTTTGGCATGGTATGATCTCCATCTCCAAGAAGGGCAAAGTGCGTTCATGCAATGTTAGTTTTTAATAGCGTTGGTTGGAGTAAAAATTGTAAATGGAGTTCCAAGCCCAGAGAACAAAAATCTAACCTCAAAAGCGGAACACTCAAATGCTTGGAGGGCCGACCAACTAGGAGAGCCTCCACGGGGCGGTCGGTGGGCAAGCAGGGTATTTGACATATTTTTGTGGCTAACCTGTTTGCCGAATCTCCTAAGAAGACCTAACCAGCACAGTACGACTTTGTCGTCCGCTGGGAAGATCTTCAAGAAGAGTGTCTCCTGGTAAAAGGGGTCAGTGCGATGTCACTTTAAAGATCGTTGGAGCATCGACCAGTCGTCCGAGCCTCCCTTTAAGGCACGTATCGAGCTCTTTAGCTCCTTGGAAGGCTCAACCAACATCCGACGACTGGCCTCATTTGCTGTCACCGGCGATCAATGGACTGCGCATCCGGGGAAACTCCTGGCTCTTCACCAACCAACCATCTATGCTTGGAGCAATAAGCTGCTAGTTTCTCTTGGCGCGCTTGAGAAAGAGCTTAACTACTATTCCGATGTGACATGAACTTTACGAAATTCGATAGATGCGACGAATGTAGTTTGTGCGAATCGACGAACAAAAGATTGTAGTTCGACCACAGTGACATTCTCTCTCAAGAAATACAATAAGAAAATTGCAATTCTTGCTCTATAAATTCTAAGCGTTGCGCAATGCTTAGCTGTGATGCAGATAAGGTGATTCAAGTGGAGAGGATCTTGCTATGCAACACTGAATCAGTCTTTCCCAGTAGTAAATCTTTCCTTATAGCTAGCACTCGTTAAGCCTGAACAACACAAAGCAAATCAAAACAACTTGGCAGCAAAGGTAGAAAGAAAACGACAGGTAGAAAAGATAGCGCTAGAGGACAAATTCTGAGCAACAACAACAACAACAACAATATTTATTTCTCTCCAGAAACGTGCAGTACAAGACTCAAGCCTTCCGAAGGTCTAAATATAATAAGCTAGTGTCCTTGCGTGTCAAAATGAAAAGCCATACTTTCCAAACGTTTCTTGGAGAAGGGGACATCCTGCATAGCCGTAGCTAATCGGATCGAGGATGTCACCTTGGTATAAGCACCAACTTTTCAGTATAAGATACGCTATTGATTATAAGTACCTAAATACCGATAGAAAGGGAAGGAAGAAAAACCAAACAACACCAATGAAAAAAAAACAAAGAAACAAGTACCCCGAGTATGCTACTTTGAATCCTACTAAAAATCAAATACCTAATAATTAATTGCATCAATGCGACCTCTGAAGTCCTGGCTAACGTTATCTAGTACAAAGTATTGCTTAGTATGCTCACTATACTCAATGGAAAGAACTCTATCATGCCCAGTCCAATACGACAAACGCTAGCGTCTTTCGCGGATGTCAAGAATATCGGAACTATAGCATAATGCGAACTCGCACCCTGTAGTAAGAAGCTTCATAAAATACAAACATATCGGCAAATTGCGTGCAAGTCAAAATAATGCAAGATAATGAAAAAGTAGAGAACATGGAAGATCCGAGATAACAAATTTAATCTTTAACTCGGCAATCCCTTACCACACATTCAAATAGATGGAATAGTCGTAAAGGTCATCTAATACACAACCGTATCGCTAAATAATGCGCAAATCAAGTCTACTAATAAAAATAATTGAAAAATAATAATAACTTAATAAACGCACACTAAGCATGTTTAGCCAAGAATAGAGTTTTCATTTCTTTTTGGAAGGTGGCTTTGGAAGTAGTGAACTTAATATTAATCTCGGAAAGGCGGTTATATAGAGATGCACCTTGGAACTTAATACTTTCCGAGTAAGCGCGCCATATTTGTAAAATTGACGGAGACACTTTGGAATGTTTTTATTGTGCAAGTCATGCATCAAGAGGCAAAGGCATCTTCGAGTTTTAGTATTTTTAATCGTGACAAGAGTACAGAAGGCTCTTGAAAATCAGAGAACGATATTATTCTTAACGCGTGTTGCTGAAGTTTCCAGATTCGCTTTAGATCTTGTTTGTCAGAGAGACCCCAGGCGAGGCACCCGTAGGTCATGTGGGTGTGAAATAAACTGTAGTAGTTGCTTTTAAAGTTGGAGCCTCAACATAGTGCCGTAATTTACCTAAAAGCCCGTTAGCACATGAAAGTTTTTTTGAGAGTTCCGCAAGATGGGTTTTCCAAGACAGATTAGGGTCCAATAAGACACCCAAATACTTAGCTTTATTGGACAGAATCACTCCTTTATTATTAATTTTGATATAGAGCTCATAATCGATCTTCTTGTTTTTTTTTTGGGCGAAAGAGAACGGCTTCTGCCTTACCCGCGTTAAGAGAAAGACTCTGAACTAGCTGAGCTACTAACCATTCGTCAGACACGAAGGAAGCATTGGACGTCTTTTCAGATCTGAACTCGGTTCAGAACGTTTTTTAGCGGCAAAGAGACAAAAAGGTTCAACAGCAACAACAACAGCAGCAACAGCAGTGGTCGCCTAAGCATTGACACTGATCAGTCTGACTTGTTGAAATCAACTGTGGCTATCGTATCTACCAGTAGAGTATCTACCAGAGCTGCTGATGATCGTCGGCGCACTGAGTTACTCTGGTCATGCTGGACACTTGAGGACCTTCACTCAAATTGATGAGTCTTGGGTATCTTGAGTTAATCGGCAACATATCTTCGCCTTGCCACGCAACCTCCTTACCACCGAGGTACGAGGTACATTAATTCTGCCCCATTAAACATGTCAAAGTTGCAAGCACTTTGCGCAAAGAGCACACAGAGTCTTATTTTGCGGCATCCCTAGTAGTTTATTTGAAATATATGGCTGCGCTGATGGGAAGTCTGTGCACATTCTTCCTTAGCCAAGATGAGCAAGCGCGAGAACCCTTGGTCTTTCAACCGCAACAAAACAAGCTCCCTTTTAAAAGCATCTGGAATACCGTATCCAGTAGTCTGACCACGACTTTGTAGTTGCAGAAAGGCGTAAACTGTTACCATCAGTGTATGTAGAATATGTTATTAAGAATGGTCGTGTGACATTCAATATTTATAAGGAGTGGTAAACGCAACAGCAGAAGCGCTACCACACTTGCCGTAGATCTTAATGCATTAATTTCTCTCGACAGCTTCAAGGGTGTGACACGTACTAATGCTGGAGCATTCCTTCAATGAAGTCCATTATCATTACCGTCGATAGTGACCCCGACGAGAGCCCAGGCTATCTGAAAACTTTGAATGCTGCGTATAAATTATTTAGGGAGCGCAAATCTTGATGCTTTGTTTATTGCATGTCATGCTACTGGCAATAGCGCTCACAACGCAGTACAACGTCGCATGACTCCAGTGTCGCGTGGTATGTCTGGGCTTATTCTCCCCCACGATAATTTTGGATCTCACTTGGATTGCTTTGGTAGGACGACAGATTTAGATCTGAAGACCGCTGACTTCAAAAAGACCGGAGCGATGCATGCTGAGGCTCGGAATTTAGCTGCACATGACGGCTTTAGCGTGCATGCACGGCCGCCATACCTTCAGATACTGCAAAATGGTGTTGAAAACATGTGCAACAGTCGAGTATTTCTTGAGGGTTGTTACGTGCAATGACATACCTGCTGCGACCAGAGTTGAGCCAACTATAACGAAGTGGGTCCAATCTGTTCATCCCAGAAGTGGTACCTTTCGGAAATGAGGAATCGCAGAATGGAGGAACTGTTGAATTTCGTAACTTAACTTCTACACTCAACATATTTCAAACGTGTAGTGCTCGTATTAAGATTTGTTGAAGTTATAGGGCAGAACCAAACTGTATGCAACATATGCTCAATAATATGCTTTCTTTTTTCTGTCTCTCATTGCTAGGAAATTCGTTGGTTAATTGGAAACAAAATTCTCAGAACTCTTCATAACACGGTGTGTCTATTGAGACAGAGCCGCCAATCACACTGAAAATATTGGAAATACTGAAGCCCTGAAAATGCGGAAGTAGACTGTGCTGGAAAGATTGGAAGGATGGAATTCTTATCTATAAAATGTATCCCTAATAAACTCGGAGGAAATGAATAAAGAAAATTAATTGAAGAAAGCCGAGATTTTTATTATTCTCAAGAAATAAGTGCCCAAGAAATCTGTCCAAGAATAATTTATGTTTAGCTCTTAGAAATTTTTTTTTCCATAGATGACAAGGAAGGGGTGTTTTGAATATCCCAAAGTCACCATGTATCGTTGTCCATGACATCCATAAACAAATTCCTTCTGATGAATTTAAATGCTGTCACTCTCTTGAAAAATTTTACTACTGCTTCTCCGGAAGCAACAAGCATGGCATTTATATCCGAAAGACAGCACATCGCTTGTGCCTAGATTCACTTTCCAGCTGGCTTATAGTTGAATTTTGGTTCTGAACTATGACAAGTCCACTCTGCTCTAGCATCCGAGAATCCCGTTTTACTGGCTTCACTTGGTCGCGTGCTTGACGTGCTTTTTGCCGTACTTCACTGGAATGAGGGGTTCTATGGCTATACATAATGTTGGTTAGGTCATTATTCCTTTTGGTCTCTGAATAGGTCGATGGTAACAAAAACAAAAACAACAATAACAACAACAACAACAACAACAACAACAACAACAATCTCATTTCCGAAACGTGAAAATAAAAATTTACAGAAAAGTTATCAAAATATGTCACACAATGGGAAGATGAGGATGGAGTAAGTCTAATCGTCTCTAGGCAAGAGCTACTGTATGGCCTTACTCCACCTTGAGCAGCAGGATAAATGTTATAAGTTTAAGCAACTACCCCAAGTCGTCTAGGAGTAACGTATTGATATTCTTACTCCCATGTCAGCTTCTGTTCTCTTGCTTTCTACTGATAGATTTGTCTGCTCTGAACAGTGTATTTCCTCAGTTTTTAGTCGTACTAAGTTCAATTTTCTGCGTGGTAAACAACAGTCATTTTCTGCGTGGTAAACAACAGTCATTTTCGGCTTGGTAAACAACAGTCATACCGAAAGGAGTACCAAAAAGCACGAACGGCAGAGGAAAATAATGCCAAGTCTGGCATATAGTCTGTAGTCACAGAATCACTCCTAGTCGATCAGTGACATACCATGTGGTCTCACATCAAGTTGACCATGCTCTCGACTCTCACAACCTTAAGAATGATTGCACCCTCGGCTGCCACTTTGCTGGGTAATTTTTGTCGAATCGTTCACCTTAAATAGTCTTGCCAAAGCCCGCCTTTAATAATTCTGTCTTGGTGGGTGAGAACCAGATTACTATGGTGCTGACGTTACTTCATACTAGCGGTTGTTTTGTAATAGTCGATGTCTTTGATAGCTTGCCAATATATGTTAAATTTAATCGCTAGCGAAGTCTCTTGCAAAAGAAGTTTAGATAACCTGTAATTTAAATCATTGACATATTTTTGTGGCAATGTTTCTTCGATTCTGCATTAGTGATGTGCCAAGACGAACTTGTATAAGCAAGGTAAATGATCATGCAACAACTACACATAGATCATCTATGATAGCCCGCACAATTTTGAAAAACGGCAAGGACTTAAAAATAAGCCCAATTGTATTATTCTTCATTAGCATTCAAATGGATTTGCAGTTTTCTTGTGCTTAAAAGAACAATATACCTTTTAGTTCATGACATATCATAAGCAAGATAAAACTATGAAAAATGATTGATCGTCAACATTAGGTGCCTCATCTAACTCTTGGTGTGAGGGCAAAAATTTGATGAGCTTATCAGTAACTTAGTTTCGTCGAATGTAGAAGTTCAGAAGTTTTGTATCAGCATCCGTAAATATTGAGGAAAAATCATGATTTATTAGTCAAAGGTTTCTTGCATGGGCATCAATTGTTGCCTGTTTCCAAGTTATCGTTTCGTTATAACAAATAATAGTCTGCAGCAAAACAAGATGCTGATATGTGCAATTTACAGGAAGAAAGAATCTTCGACATGACGAAAGTTCAGCAAGGAATGTCACACACATCTAAGAATGGCAGTAGTTGTTGGATCTATTTTGTGTCATCTTAACACGGCAGTAATTTAATGACATTTTTAAAGCAAGTCATAAGTAAGAATCTACGCGAATGGAAAAGAGCCTTAAATCGGATGCACGAGTAGAAGGCGGCAAATCCACTAGTAAGAGAACATTTCGTATGGTCTTTCACGCCAAGAAAGTTTGCATAAATGTATTTTTCCAGGCTTTATTATAAATTTCCTTTCCTCTTCTCTTCCTTTTAATGCCATCGGACGTTTCCACTCGGCGAAAGGTTCCGCTAGATTGACATCGCCACTTCGCTAACAGCGAAAAGAAAACACTATTCGTGGGCTGACAAAATTCTGAATGCTTCAAGACATAATTTCATTGCGTAAAAATTGAAATGCTCGCTCAGGGCTCTATATATATATATATATATAGTGCTTGCGTGTGTTCGTTTTGGTCTGTGGGTGGCGACCTCCCGCGCAATCGCTTTGTATCTCACAGCATTCTCGTATTCAGGTGAAAGATATCGGAAGTTTACGTAGGCAAGGGTGTTTCATACAGGCCGGAGAAAGACAAAGATGGGTAACGACTGCAATAGAAACTCACGAATTCTTGGTTCCCTTGGTGTTCTTAATCATTTCATACATCTTCACTAAGAGAATATCTTCTAAAGGTTTCTCACATCAGTTCATTTAAAGACCGCTCCACTTCTTCGACGAAAGCCGGGAATTCAGGATCCAGTAAACAAACCTTGATCATGTCCGTAATCTTTGCTTGTGTCTGGTTTGTCGTCACCTGATAGTAGTTGGGCAAACTTCGAAGATCCTTAGCAAGAACACCCTGAGAAAGAACAATACGGTTTTTAGCAGAAATACGAATCTTTAAAACATAGCGGCGGTGGTTTTTACTTCTATGTAGGAAGATGGTCTTTGGAAGTTTAAAGAACAGCCTTTGCAATAAGATTTTTCCGGGCCTCGGGTATTCTCGCATAGGGCGTGTATTACTCGCCTCCGATCAGATCGGGGTGGCAACGGTACATTTGCCTCCAAATTGTTTGTTTCTTGGCCTGCTTAGAGCTGGGTTTTTTTCTTCATACATGTTCAGGCAATTGACTTGGACGACCGTGGTGCTCGGGTTGGCTTAGGATGCAGTCGCTTTGGGCTTGTCAAATGTGACCAACTGAGGAATTTGCAAGCAATGTCCAGGAAATGCCATGTCAACTTGGAGGTAATTTCAAATTTATCTATTTACAATAAGATAAAGGCAAAATCGCTTCTAGATAAATTCATTTGCAATGAGATTCAGGCAAAATTGCTTCAAGAAATAAACAATAATGGCATATTGATGGTATGTGTGTATTATTGTTGTTTGTGTGTATTATTTTTGTTATTCTGTATTCTTTTTGTAATTGTGTATTATTATTGCTACTGTGTATTGTTGTTGTTATCGTGTATTATTTTTGTTATTGCGTATTACTGTTGTTACTGTGTATTATTGTTGTTATGCGCGTATTACTGTTGTTATTGTGTATGCTTGTTGTTATGGGTGTATTACTGTTGCTATTGTGTCTTATGGTTGGCATTGTGTATTATTGTTGTTATTGTGTAATATTTTTGTCAATGTGCATTACTGCTGTTATTGTGTATTATTGTTGTTAATTTGTATCGTTGCTGTTATTGTGTATCATTGTTGTTATTGTGTACTGTTGTTGTTATTGCTTATTATTGTTGTTATTGTGTACTGTTGTTGTTATTATGTATTATTGTTGTTATTGTGCTGCGTTAGAAGCCTGCTCGTTACGTACTTTTAAAACTGCACTGACTTTGATGGGTCCAACTGCATCGACTGCTGCCTGGCTACCCTCGTCCCACTTATCGTTGCGGTTGGTCTGCGTTTGCGAAGTTGAGACTTCCGTCATGCTGCTCTTAGCACAGTTAGAATCACTGCCGACCATCTGAATGTTGATATGCCTTGACAGAGCAGCAACGCAACTCAAGCAGTTTTCTTTCGAAGTCGTCTTCTTCGAAGCAACCTCGGCAAATTTGATTCGAAACCGGCGAACTTGATCCTATGTAAATGTGCTGGGACTAATTATGCTAATTAAGCATCGAGCTCCCCTTCAAAATACTAGGCATCACGGGAAACAAGGCAGAAGTAACGTAAGAAACATTACACTTAATACACTCCCGATTTAAATTGTAATCTACAATGAAAGTCACAGCTGTCTTACGTTGATTTTGTAAATGAAGAGCATGCTGTCTCCTCGACAAATGCATTTCACTCGTCTTCCTGCATCCACGAGAGAAAATGATTCCTACAATTTTTTTTTAAAGAATAAACAACTACGTCACTCATTTGCAAAATGCCACGAACACTTAAGACTTAATATTTTCTAAATTCCACATATCTTTCTCCATACTCACGGAACCTACCCGGCTACCCTGCCTACCTACCTACCATTCCAAGCTTCCAACCTACCTACCACCCTGCCTACCTACCTACCTGACTATCGTGCCTACCTACCTACCTACCTACCTACCTACCTACCTACCTACCTACCTACCTACCTACCTACCTACCTACATACGTACCTACCTACCTACCTACCTACCTACCTACCTACCTACCTACCTACCTACCTACCTACCTACCTACCTACCT
>QQSS02186821.1:0-13603 GCA_003687565.2 Craspedacusta sowerbii | reverse complement strand
TATATATATATATATATATAAGAGTTAAAATTATAATAGAATAAAAGAATTTAGCTTTATATGCACTTGTTTTTGCTATAAAAGTCCTTCCGACAAGGATTGTACTTGAATATATATTAAATATTTTCTTTCGTTAAAGAAATTAACCAGGTAATTGGGGTAGGAAAGGCAAGGGTGAAGTTTGATTTTTGCATCTTATTTACTAGAATTTAATGACTTCGGATGTCAAGAACCAGATTTCATCCAGGTCAGGTTACCCGTCAGATAGCATTGATCGCAATCTAAAATAGCCAAGCATCACACCTTTTAAGATCTTTAAGAGCAAGGTTTCACAAAAAGATCAAACTCCATAGTGCATAATCGCTCAAGATCAATGCATTTTGTCAACCTAATATAGGATCTTTAAGAAGTTGCCTACTGGGAAAGAAAATGAAATAGTCCATGGTAAAATTCACGTCCATTCCGACCATCAAAGAGCTTTAAACTAAAATCCAAAACAATCTTAGAACCTGGGTTGCTGTTTAACTGCCCAAACTAGAAAAATTGTAAACCTATGAATAACTAATCCACAAATCTTAGCCATGAATCTTGGTAATCATTGAAAACCAGCTTAGGAAGCTTTTTTCCGAAAATTTTGCACTATTTGACCACGTTCGAACAGTAAGAAATGACGTTAGTCAGTTCGAAGATGAGCGAATAGCGTTTGTGTTCTTTTCAATAGAGAACTTTTATTGCCACTTCAGTGTATTATACTATTCGCCTACCAGTTGCTACTCTACTTCTGCTGCAGTTGCTACAACGAAGAACAATCATGGCAACAGCAGCATCTTCTTTATGAAGTTCAAATCCCGTGATTCGTCTTTCTGATAAAACCGTGCTTAGAGAGCCTTGCTCCATGTTGTTCATTTACAACCGTTTATTATTATTTTTTTAATGAACTCCTTTTAAATAAATAGTTTGTATAACACCGTACGGTTGCATGTATCTTGCATTGACGAATACGGCGTTTTAAACGCCTTGCGTTGATGAAATTTCTTGATCAACTGATTGTCAGCCACTACTTCTTTGGACCCAACTAAGCAAGATGCAGATTCGAGATTAGTTCTTACATCGATATTGCTGTTGCTTTTGCCGTCGTCGTCGTCGCAGTCTTTGTTGTTGCTGTTGTTGTAAATAGTGAGGCTGCGCACTCGTGGTTTTACGACGCAAACGCTAATTGAACAATAGTGGCCCCGCTATCGCCATCGAGGCTGTAGGAATGACCTGCGTTGCAAACTTGGCAACGCTATTTCAAGAAAATAGCGTTTTCCTTAAACAGGACCTTACGTAGCAATTATTCCGTATGAAAGCCTCGCGTTAAGCCGTCTAGGTCGAAATCTATCAAAAAGGGCGCTAAAAGTTCAACTCAGGTATACGAGAGGAAGAACTTACGATCTCTTCTTGCTTCGTGAATTCTCGGTGAGTAAATGTGCTTAGTGTTTAAAGCAAGTAATTTGTTTCATTTACTGCAATATTTTTATATTTGTCTCCAGCCCATAAATTATAAAGACTTTCATTTTTAATGTGCACCCGTTCAGACAGGCTTGAAAAAAATAGCATGAGTCCTCAATTTTTTAAATCTTTCCAGAATTAATATGGAAGCGCAAGCAAATACGCAGCTTGCACAAAAAAAGACTTTCTAGGAACGGAAGTGCACAGTGTTGGGTTCTGTCATGAGATGGCTGCATCCGGTATTTTTCAAGAGCACTAATAGGGCAAGACATAGCCAACAAAATAACGCCTCTTTTGCAGGAATCAGTGAAGATGGATGAGCATGTCGGGACCATTACTTTAAATTAAAAAAGAGCATCGCAGGAAAGCCGCATTTGAATTGCGAAGTAGTGGTACAGAAGTTGATGTCACCGAGCTTCAGCAATTACTGCAAAATTTAGGGGACGTTGAAAAAGCGGAAGAAGAAAAACAGCTTGTGCGAACGATGAGAAGGATTGACAGAAAGAGGATCAGAAAGAAAAGGGGAAGGAATTTAGAAAGTGGGCTATGGAATGGATGGAAACAACAGGGCGGCGCAAACGTGTAAGGGAGGAACGTTTGAGTTATTTGCAAGAAAAGATGGAACGAGAGTTCGAAATTTTGGAATAAATTCACACAACAGGCAAATAGCAAGTGAAGAGAAGCGACTTGACCTTATAAATACTCAGATGTGAGAAATGCAGGCACGGCTGCACTCACTAGAGGAAGCAGTCATAATTCAGGGCAAAACTTTTGTGATATCTTCTTGAAGCTCCAAAAGCTCCAGGCAGATTTATTCACCTTGCACCTTCAGCCTCTCCAGAAAAACTGAAAGACCTATGTGATCAAGTCATTTTTTCACGTAACTTGGATTAAAGATTTAAGGTTGCATAAATTATAGAGCAAACATGGTCTAACCCGCTAAATACTCTTCCAAGGTAGGTGGCTCACAATCAAAAAATTGCCTGGTCTCAGACTTGTATATACATGCTCAAAAGTTCTGCACCAACGCGCATACCTGATAAGGCTTTCCAATGGTGGAAAGTCCAATTTTCTGCGTCTTCTTTAAGTCCCCAAATGAAAAAAAAATCGTAATGTCCTTGAAAACCCACCCAACTGGTACCCTGAGTCGAGACATTGACTGATTAAAAGCTACCCCAGCCTCAGACAGTATTGTGTCCTGATAAGGGGAGATCAGGTAAGGTTTCAGTCGGTAAGCAGGGTTCTCATACTCGCATAGTTGCTTTCCACTAGGATCAAAGCTTCGCAGCTCTAATTCGTTCATCAAGCCCGATTCTCCGAGCATCAAAAGGACCGAAAAGATGGGCGGTGAGACCGTTTGGAGCAACTACCGACTGATAACTTAAGACATGAACGCGCTTATGGTCATTATAAACAACAAAAACAACAACAACAACAACAACAACAACAACAATTTATTTACAAGTGTAGCAAATCCCTATACGCCTAGATAAAACATTAAAATAGAGAAGATAGTCTCCAAGAACTAGTCTTTAAGTACAGCTGCTGGAAGTTAAGCGAATAGCGTTGCACACATAATCATTTATTGAGGGGAGGTATCTTCATAGCCGTAGCTAATCAGATTGAAGATACCACCCTGTTATGAGCTCCAGTTGAAATTGCAGAGATTACGTGAAACATTACCATTGATACCACTAATACTTTGCATGATCCAATTGATGGAATATCTGCAGATGCAGGGGTACTAGAGTAGTATACAGACAAAGTTTAGGGCTGATTTAGCAGTTTACTTCAGAGGCGGTTCAGAGCTGCCATATGACACTCATTATTTGCCATGAAAAGGACCCAAACAACGAACTTGCCACGTGTTGCCTGCTTTCCATCAGGAAGGTCATGTAATGCAACAGCGCAATGAATCATTTCATGCACGCTCACATAAAATAAAAGCAGCCCGTTAAAACAAACGATACGCTAGTAAACGAAATAAACGAAACACTGGTCGTGAGTTGGACGACAAATGCGGCGCATTGTTCCGTCCTCGAAACCGCAGCAGTTATCTAGAGCACCTCCTTTTGCGTACATGTTTTGAGCACAACCTTCCAGATTTTGTCTAGAAAACCAAGGCTGATCCAGACTTTTAGCAATCTCCAGTAGCGATCGGTCAAATGATCCAGCATGAAATTAAATACGCAACATAAATCCGCCGTAGCAAGACCAAATAGGGGAATAAGATCGCTGTACCAATTCGGGTAAACTAGTAATCTCAGGCAAACACAAAACGACTCTATTTCTTGCACTCTAAGCCTGTTAGCTATCCTCACGATATCGGGTAGCCCGAGAACTCCGTGGAGACGATAGCGTCATGCTGATTAAACCGAAGTCGGCCCAACACCTTGCAGTTTTCAATAGCGTCCAAATTGAATGCATCTTACTTTGCATATTCAGAATCTCTTTTTCTTCCCTGCAGGCCAAGCTCATCTAATACAAGCATCTCATTTTCGTCCATGACCCCTGCAAAGTATGCCTCTTGCAGCAACACCTCTTCAGCATCAAACGCGGCAGCCATATTTCAGATAAAATTATTTGACCGTGCGCGCACATAAACTGTTTCTTGCTTAAATGCTACTTTCTTTTCTGAATCAATTTAGCGCATTTGACTTGATTTCGTTGTTGGATCGTGACGTCAATAGGAATCATTGCTTCGCAGAAATCGCTGGAAATGTACTTTAGCAGATTTATACGACATAGTAAGATATACTGTGGACGCACTTGGATGCGCTTCGCAATCGACTCGAGCGATCAAAGTTTCCCGCGTGAATTCGATTTGTGACTATCACCGCCATTATTCTATCTTGTTAGCGTCGTGTAATCGTACTCCAGCCGGTGCGCTACCACCTTTGTAGCAAGACGCGAGAGACAGCGTCTGCGTCGCAAAACCCCGCGTGCGCAACCACACTAATGATTGGTTAGGAAGACATGCCTGCAGAGCGAGTGCATACTTCAAATAAAACTCTTTATTGCCGTCCGCGCATGGGTTTCTCGCGGAACAATGTGAGGAGTGAGAGCATTTATTTTTGACCATGAATATGTCGTTTCAAAAATGAAAATAATTACTTGCTTGTATTCTTTCTCGTGCGTAGTGAACTAAGAAAAAGTTGGCCCAAATATGCCGCTAATACTCTTTCATAAATAGTCTGCAAAATGAGCACAAAAACTCAAAATGTAAGATGATGCTCATAACTCTGACTAGCTCTTTACGTAGTAGTGAAAAGATTGGGTAAATTGAGAGGAGCTTGCTGAATGACACACCGAATAGGCTTGTCGCTATTAGCAACATATTTAAGCCAAAGAGCAAAGCAAAAGTCGCAATCAGAGGAGACTTAAAAGAAAAAATACACCTACCAGAACGTGCCTCTTGATATATGTCATCGTAGGGAATAACCTGCTTTATTGCCTGTCTGACCTGCAGATCAGACTGATCATAGATCTAAAAAAAAATATATAATTCTGTTATTTGATAAGTCAAGTAGTTGCTTCATAATACTAAAACAACAAACATCAAGCTAAACATAAAACAACAAAGATCAGTCTTTTCTCACATCAATATACAAGGGTGCATCTTAAGAGAGTAATAACCACTATCAAAAATTAGCGCAATAAAATTCAAAATTATTAAAATTGGTTGTGGACCATGTGTGAAGGGATACCTATCAATTAGTCAGAGACTTTGCTGGGATTTGTTACCCTAGTAATCATGAAGTACTTGGTTTCGTTTATGTCTGCATGCAAGTGTACATGTGTGTTGCTTGCTTACTGCATGGGTGCAATGATACTGGCACTCAAGTGACGAAGTAATTTATGTTAAAATATATAGTTGAATTTGGTTGATAAATTTTCACCCTATTGCGTGCACGCAGCCGCGTACAATACTGCCATCTTGACCTCAAAAGGATGGTATGCAGGAGCTATTAACTGTTTTTTAATTTTTTCAGCTTTTCTCTTAGCCAGTGTTAAGTATTTCCTTGCAAGTATGAAAATCATATATATATATTTACATATATATATTTATATATTTATATATTCATCAGCATAAAACAGTTATTGGACATCCATGAAATCGCGATTATTCGTTTCATAGAAATGAGCAATCCTGCTATTAACAATCCCATAGACAACATCATCAAGGAAGTTGCTGAGTTAAAACAATCTGCAAACTTTCAAGAAAACTTCTGTGAAGATCATATTGCTCCATTTGATATTAGTATTGGATATAAGGATTATTACATGTGGGTCATTACTTTTCAGAAATTCTTTACGTTGTGACAGTTTGATGAGCTTTCCTCACATGTTATGTAAAATAATATTTTAGGAGGATTCAATCGACAAGAAACTCACTTATAATTTGAATTCAAATAATAATATTGAAAGGTTTTAAATAATTTGAATAACTAGAATATATGTACGTATGCGCATCTATAATGAATGAAAATTTATTAGACTTATGGCTTTTAACAAGTTTCTCTATATCATAGATTGTCAAGATTTCATTAGAGATCTCACAAAACTTCATTTTAGAAGGATTTGATCAAAGCAACTCAAGTTAAATAATCTGAAGACCATTTTTCTCCCTTTTTGCCCAATTTTGGACGTCAATATACAGATTCAGAATGAACTAAGGCTATATGGTCTGTTATTTGCTGCACTGTATATTGGGCGCCTCAACATGCAAGGAAGTCAATGAAGTCAATTGAAGTAGAAAAAGCCAATTGTTCAGGATAAAGTCGTAGATTAAGAGAGGATAGATCTCTGTAGTAGGTAGTTCTAGTTGCAGCTGACGTTCTGCAGGTCAAAACATTTTTGATAGCACGCTCATAGCACTGATTGCTTTGAGCAAGGTTGAATGGTGCGATTTTTTTGCGGAATTTTTGGTTTTATGCATTCCAGATTTTCATTGCCTTAATATATGCATATATGCATATATTTGTTTTTCGTTTTTTTTTTTTTTTGTTGCTAACTTTAAAGTCCTTTAATCTGAATCCTGCACTGTGCGTTAACATGTCATTATTTCTGTTAAATGAGAATACGTTAGATCTGGTATTCTTTATGTCTCTTACAATCATAGTGCATGCAAAGGCTATTATAGTAGTTAAAATGACAGAGGAAGAGCATTCCCTGAGAGCCCCATGGGTCTTGGCAGCTATATCAAAAGTCAAAGGTCAGAAGCAGCAGCCAAATGAGGAAAGAATTTGCAATGTACTTACTCAGTCTTATGGTCTGGACAAAGATGCTGGTTTATTCCACTTGAAAAAGTGTGTTAAGGAGGGCTTGGTAATATGTATCCCTGCTAAAAATGGCAAAAACTGTTTTCGAGTTATCAAGGGCAACTCTGGTAAGTAGATATCTAATTGGTCTGTGTTATACTAGTACAATTTTGTGCTGTTCACTACTGCACTGAAGTTAACCTATTTCTTTGGTGTATTTCTTTAATTATTTCATAAATTATGCAAAGATAGTGTAACGCTCTTAGAAATTTTACGCATTAAATTGCTTAATCCTCTGGTTTTCTTTAAACCAGCTGGTGCTTTGCACAAGCAATGCACTTACGTGAACAAGCATTCTTACAAGTGAATTAGTTTATTCAAGTTGCAGAATTTTGCATATGATTAAAATGACTCATTGGCACAGGTTACTTTTTCGAGCTAGAATGTTAAATATGCGCAACTGTTTCACTTGTTTTTTTTTTCGACACATCCGAATGTCATCTGCCATGGGATTGCTGATGCGTTCATGGTCAATTGAGATACGCATTTCTTGACATCAATCTAGGGTTATGGCAGGTTTAATTGCGGTATAAGACCTTGCTTTTAGATCAGTTTTATTTAATCTAGCGTGCTATTAAGTGATTGTAGAGTTTAATGGTAGGCTCAGTTCATTTTGTTCCCATTTTACTTCTCTGACAAGAAGTGGTTTGATTCCCATAGGCCAATACAGTGAATCATTATGTTGCCCCAGATCTTTTGGTTGCGTTGGAAAGTTGTTCAGTCTGCTTTCATGATATCAATTGCCATGGAGCATCATGGGAGTTTTCTGGTGTTATCCAATTTTGATGTGAACAGATCCCAGCTTCAAAAATAGTTCCCGTAGCTCTGAGGACCATGAAACTGGATAATGTGCTTGCTCACAGCTCATGTCTGAGTTTTGGAGACACGTGGTTGTGTCTTCGAAGATTGGCCTGGCAGATAAGTTGAAGAAGTCCCTCACCTTACAGGTTTCACTGTTCATTTAGCATGGTGAAATTTGTATCCTTTCCTGAGCTTGAAAATGATTAGGACTGGCATCCCAAATGCTGCAACATAGACTTAAGAGCTCTGAAATCACCTAGCAGAAGATTTGGCATATTGAACTGTATCTGCTTTTTTAAGGAATCTGGTGACACACAAACCATTTCATGAACCATCTGAATAATAGGTCCGATAGCAAGGACTTATGGCTAGTCATAAATCATGTCCATGCATTATGGCTGTCCAAAAGTGTGGCCCTATCTATCAGGGACTTTCGTTCAAGATTGGATCATCTGGGAATACTCTGCTTACTCTACTGTAGCAAAGAAGTGCTTGTGAAGAAGATGATAAAGAGCATGCTCAAAGTTTATTGTAAGAAAATGGCTGATCTTGAAGGCCAGCTACAAAAGTGGTTATAACTTTATCAGTTCTGGTTTCCAACAAATTCCAATTGAATTGCAGCAATTTCAAGGGCTTCCTTCATTTGATTTTAAAATACATTAATTAGTTGTTTCACAAGTGAGTGAATGTACATAACTTCCTTCTCTAAAAGCTGGATATTATTTCAAGAACTCTGTAATGGTTGGGCCCCTATTAAATGGATTGTTACCTCAACTGAAAGGTTATTCATTTTGTTAGCATCAGAAATGGCGTTTTAATTCATTCGCTCTGACTTTTCAGGCACTGGAGTTTGTCTTTAGAGTTGGTGTTGTTGTAAATGTCTCTTTATTCAGGTAAATCAAAGAGTCTTTGTAAGTAGAGTTAATTTGCTATGGCTCATGAATCTGATAGGCATCTATTTAGCAAACAATGGTGTCATTTACAGTTAAAATTCATAGATATGATCAGGTTTTGCAACCATTTTACCCCTTATGTAGGGTTTTGATGGGCGTTTGTGAAAGGACTCCTCTAGTCTCTTAAAAGCATTCCACTTTTATTATCTTATTTTAAGAGCGTTCTTGCAGGTCTTGGTTAAGGTTCAGGGCTTGTGCAACAATGCTTGCTTTAGCTTTTCCAGCCTTGCATGTCGGAAGTACCTTTGCGGAATTTTGCTTATTACTAAATATTTTCTTTTTGCTAACAGAGGAGCCTCGTGTGGACTTGACACAATTGAAAAGAGCTATCGACGAGCTCCTTGCTGACCCTCCAAATCCTGATGGCTATAGTATGGAGGAACTTGAGCAAGATCTACGATCCAAGCGAGGAACCGAAGTCGGAGCTGACAGTGAAGAGTTTAATAATCAACTGAAGCTTGTGATCAAGAAGGGCCTTCAAAAAGGACGTTATGAGAAGGTTGGCAAGTACCTTAGGCTGGCGCAAGTTGTAGAAAAGGTATGAACTGAGTAGCCCTCATTGATAGAGTTAGATTGTACACTGACTTTGTTACTGTACCGTTTTCTAGCTGGAGTCTTGTATCCAACGTTAAAAAAGACATTGATTGATTGATTGATTGATTGATTGATTGATTGATTGATTGATTGATTGACTGATTGATTGATTGTATTGTATTGATTGATTGTATTGTATTGATGCGTAGGTAAAGAAATCCCAAGAATCATTATTATGGTTTTAGTAGTATTGGTTCTCGATCGTTTATATTTTTCGACCTGTAGATAAAAGCGTTTTCTACTTTTTGCATGCTGCATAGTAGAGAGAGAAGTAAGGCCCATAAATTTGTTTAATTTTTAATAATTCTGCCACGCCACTTGCTGTTGTAATCTTTCCAATGCCCCTGCTGTGTGCAAGCAAAAGTTTCACTCTTACATTTCTTTTCTTTTCCATCAGACGAATCGGTTGCCGTATGAGGAGTATTCATACCGCATGGATGCTTCTGGAAGGATGAGGCCATCCGAAGTTTGTGGTTTTTGCAAGGGCACTCGTGAGAAAAATAAATATGGAGAGGATGAGGAGCTGCTCTCGTGCTCAGAATGTGGCAACAGTGGTATGTATAGATTCAATTTCTGGCCTTTCTGATTTCTGATATTAATTTTGTTATTTCACTTATTGTGATTGCGCACATGTTCCAATTATCCCATGGCTTTCCTTTCATGTATGCTTCAGAAAGCCATTTTTCTTAATCCCAGCTTTTTTATTTGTGGCTTGGTGTAGCAGAGCAGAGAAGGGGTTTCCAAATTTTTGGCATAGTAACGTGTTTAAAAATACGAGAAATGTTCCTATGCAATTTTGAAGTCTGCTATACTGCTGCGACTAATTACATTGCCTTGAATCATGAGCGATTTGCAACGCCGAATAATTTCTTAGCGTGAGGCTCTCAAGAGTAACGCCTGTGAATGCCTCGACTCTAGGCTTTAACAAAACACAAGTAAGTCCCGTGAAAGGTGATCTAGTCTCTACTATGACCATGGTTTTCACTGAACACCATACCAAGGGCCTTAATGAATGGGCACCTCAAAGCAGGCCAAATATGTTAATTCAATACTGGTGAATTTAATAATAGAGTCCTTAATTCTATTTTGCTGACTTTCTTTGGAATAGAAGGTCTTATCACTTATCTGCTAGTCTATCTACTAGTCTCTACTTATCATCGTTTTAAAAATATCTCTTATGCTACATATTAAAATTTGCTTGTTTTTTTTTCCATCAGTAATTTTATTTTTGGTTATTAAAATTAATTGTTTGGTTTGGGTACGCCGACATTGAGTTGGTGTGTATTTATTAGTATGTATCGTTTTTGGTTGAAGATTTTCCAGCAATCTGTCGATGAATATTTTGCTGGTTATTTGTTGCATGTCTAGGCCATCCATCTTGCATGCAGTACTCCAAAGAGCTTACTCAAAGAGTCCGCGAGGAGGACTGGCAGTGCGTTGAGTGCAAGAAGTGCAACATGTGCAAGGAGCAGGGCAATCCGGTATGTCTATTGCCATGTAGCATGTCGGCGTTTCAGAAGTTTAGCTAGGATAGGTCCATCTGGTGCTGCGTTTGGTAATTTTGTGGCATGATGGAAATTTTTGTGATGCTTTTGTTTTGCTTAAACAAGCTCGAAAATGTGTGTGTTAGGGTTGTTATGGGTGGACGTTTGTGTAAAGTTTCTGGAAGGATCGTGGAAAGTTTTATTAACGTTGGTCGTGAGTTGCAAAAGTTTTATCTCCGTAAGTCGTGAGTTGCAAAAATGTTATCTCCGTTAGTCGTGAGTTGCAAAGTTTTTGCCTCCCTTATTCGTGAGCTAGATGAGCACTGTAGCATATTCCTTGACGAAGTACGATGGATTTGCTTCAGTGTTTCCCCTCAACTTGCGCATTTGTGTGACTCCTGCTCTACGGGGCGTTTCAAATCCAGTCGAAACTCTTCTGCTCTTTGCACCCCTGATGGCTGTTTGGGTTTTGCCCATGCGATTTGCTCGTTGGAGTCAGTTAATTGCTTCCGTATATTAAGTTTGCTCTTGTAATCTCGAAATGCTTCTTTTGTAGGAGAATCTTCTATTCTGCGATGCCTGCGACAAGGGCTACCACATGGAGTGCCTCCATCCTGCTATGGATGACATGCCTGTCGGTATGTAGGCCGAAACTCCTCACTCTGGCACTCACGCACTCACACTCACACCCTCACATTGCTGCTGTGTTTGACGCGAGGGTAGTTTGTAGGCTTTCATCAGTGGCGTAGAGTGTTTCGCTCAGGGATATAAATTTGCTGTGTTTTATATGATTCCTGTTTAGACATGCCTGACGAAGGCATGTGCCTTAGAAACTTTCGTCTTCTCTTGCAAATTGCAGGAAATTTGCTGTTTTGACCTCTCGCTGTTACCAATATTCTGTTGCCAATGTTACCAATGTAAATTTAGGGAATCTTTTAAAAGGAAAAGGAAGGATTTCTTTTTGGTGCTTGTATTTGCATGTATAATCACACACAGACAGACAGACCCACACGCACGCACGCATGCACACACACGCGCGCGCGCGCATGCACACACACGCGCGCGCGCGCGCACACACATGCACGCACACATGCACGCACGTAGGCACGCACACAGGCAAATGCACACGGACAGTTCTGGGATCTTAATCCCACGTATTACACAAACTGTTTCAAATGCTTCTTATAAAAATATTTTAAGCTTTGCGGTTGTCTCGTCCAGATTTAAAATTCCGATCAACAACGTGCTAATTTGGTTCTGCATTTCCCTATTGATGCCGCGTGTGTTATGCTGTACCTGCGCACGCATCGTTTAACGGCTGCTGTATATATTGTGTGCAGGCAGCTGGATCTGCGAGAGTTGCGTGGCGGAGAGAAATGGAAAGCGGCGACGGATTTCCACCTCTTCGCCCGCCGCTGCTTTGCTCTCTCCTGTTCGCCAAAAGTGGAAACCCGCCGGCATCTTTTCATCGATTGACAGAAAGCAGAAGGATGAGGCGTATGTATTTAAATGCTTTTTTTTGGTTTGCAAGCTCTGGGATCTACGTATTTCCTGAGCATGGAGCTTTGCAGAACATGTTTGTGTATTTATGATGATACATTTAATTAATTAGCCTAATGAAATGAATATTAATGTTCAGCGCCTGACCAAATAAGTTGTCGTTTATCTGGAACCTAATGTCAATAAATGGTTGCGCTTCAATTGCAATCCTAATGATGGTGCTCTTCTCGCCTGGTTTTGTGAATTAATAAGCCCTATATTTTCCGTTCGGGAGACAGCGACGGGCAGCGTATAGTGTCATTGCATAATGTATTCGAGCTTGGTGTCATTGCATGGCGTATTTGCGTGATCTAATTTGTCTTGTTATTCCTAACTGACGGTGGTGCATTGAGCTGACAATTAGAGTTACATGTTATGCATGGTGTGTTCATTTTATGCTGCCAGTTTGCGTATCTTGCACTCCTAGATAGACACCCTCCCTGTTCTATTGCTTTGTAAAGAAAGGCACCTTATTCATTTCCTTCGTGATACCCTCGTGATGACAGGCGACATAGCATTTTGAGGCTTTGATAGCCAATGCTGACCGTGGCTTGACATACGTGGCCTCCCAGACCGTCTGAAATTGGTTATGATTTTCCTTTTTCGTTTTGATAAGATTTGAGATTGTTTCCCTTCGTATCAACAACAAGGAGTTTATTCTTAGCATAATATGTGAACGCAGTGTCAAGCAGTCGATGCATGTTGTGTCGCAAAGGACGGCTTTGAATATGTGTGTGCTGTCCCATGTAGGAGAACGTGTCCGACACCTGGTTGCAACGGCATGGGTCATTTGCTGAACAAATACGAGACCCACCGAACGTAGGTCCTTTTTCATTGAAGATGTTTATGCTTAGCTTGTATTTAGTCTCTAAATAGCTTAGCGAATGCTGGCGTGCATGAAAGTCCGTGTGTATATCCCTCGTGGCTACTTACTTTTAAGCGCTTTGCTCTTTTTTTTTATTTATTTGTTAGGCATCTAGCTGATCTGCAGATCTAAACTGTAGAAAATCCGTGAATAACTTGGATTGTGTGTTTGTCGATCTAGCGTGCAGTTTTGCCCCCTGGCGAAGGAAAGCGACCGTAGGAGAGCTGTGGATGATGATTCGGACGAAGGTGAAGAAGTAACGGAGTCGCCGAAACCCCCGCGGTTGCCTGGTAAGACTGGCGTACTCATTAAGGTCTTGTTTTAGGTGATATGCTTTTAGCATATTTATTCTTATATCTATGAAAATGTTTATCTAGAAAGTTACATTAAAACATTCCAGGAAGTACTCGCACGTCTACCAAATCAGCACATATTCCAAGAGGAAAGCAGAACGTTTAAATTTCGACCTGTTTTGATCAAATGTATGTATGTATGTATGTATGTATGTATGTATGTATGTATGTATGTATGTATGTATGTATGTATGTATGTATG
>QQSS02186810.1:0-13604 GCA_003687565.2 Craspedacusta sowerbii | reverse complement strand
TAGATAGATAGATAGATAGATAGATAGATAGATAGATAGATAGATAGATAGATAGATAGAAAGATAGATAGATGGATGGATGGATAAATGAATGCCAGGAAAGATGGCTGGCAGGATGGAAGGATGGATGAGTGGATGGACGCACAAACATTCAAGAATAGCATTTTAAAGGAAAGCCGTATAAAACAACAACATGCATCAAAGTATAAAGGTTTACAAAAAATTTACGGCTTAAATAAAATCGGAATACGGATTCACTAGACACTTACTGCAACACGTTGTCCTGCGCAGTTAAATTTTGCTTGATGTAACCGATTATTTCATCGTGTTTTCTAAGTTCCTGCTGAAAAAAGTCCTGCAAAGGGACGGAGAATTGGTATCATCACACTCGTTCCCTGGCCAAGTAGATCCTACTAGGACAATTACGCTTATGAATACGAATTATAAGCACAGGTTTTACAAATACAAAGATTATCAGGGTTTTCTGCTCATAAATAAGCTGGCTACAGAGGTGTGACACACATAGGATGCTTTTAAAAGCTATTACAATAATGCAGTTCGACTGGCGAGTCTTTAAGCTGTCAAAAACACCAATTGTAAGATTTACAGCGGCAGCTTGTGAATAAGAAACCAACGGCGATAAACACGTCCGTCCCAAAATAAACTTTCAACGAGCAATGAAAACGACCATCCAGACAAAAGTCAAGATAAGACGAAGACGGGCGACCTCCAACAATAACAGTTTTCATCCAAAGAAGTAGTTTGTATGAGCGCTAATTAGATGTAACTTTTTAAAAAAAAGAAAGAATCGTTTAAAACGTATTTACGTGATAATGCGCTTAGCTGAGATCGTGTCTCTCACAATCGTTGCTTACCTTAAATAAATTCTATATTACTTCAAAAACCAAAAAGGAAACTTTAAATACAGCAGAGCGTCGGTTTTTAAGTATAGCAAGCTACAAGCATAGAAACATTTAATCAGAAGACACACCTGCTGGTTGCCGGCATCTCTAACAACAAGCTTTCCAGTCACGTCGTCCTTACTCAGCTATAATATAAAATTTCTCCTGTTATTTTTATAAAGCAGCAAAAAATAGGATTCAACAATCTCAGTTTACTACTTACATAGCATCCCTCAATATAAAGTAGTAAGAATAAGACATGCGCAAGAATAGACTACTTTCAATATGTGTATTGAAAGCAAGAAAGTAGATGCATTCAATAAATATGAATCAATTCAACCGCAGCATTCCCAGAAACAGGAAACAGTAAAAAAGAGAAAGATTTGAGCCTTTACCAAACCAGGCCCCCATCTTTACAAACGAAAAAAAACGAAAAAGAAAGGACGAATACAATGTAAAAGAAACATAAACTGATTATTACACACAAAAAGCATTGAATGAAAATAAAAGCCAACGAACTTGATCTCGCAGTTTTTGATGAAGCGAAACGCGTTGTGCTTTCATTTGCTCAACTTTGCTCTATACAAAAGAGTAGACATACTGATCAGCGCTATGCATAACCAAGACAAGCTAAAAGCAGGATCAAAGAGCTCGGGAAACAAGACACTCCTGTTAAAGATCTTTGCTGCACACGAGTTGATTTGAACAGAAAACAAAGCACGTCATAGAAGAGATATTTCTGATAGCAAGACCTACATCAATACAGCGTCTCCAACAGACTTATAGAAACTCCTCTTAGCACAAAGTAGTTATCAAACAAAGTTCGAACACTTGCGAGCCAGCGCGATGAACAATAATTTATGCTCACCAGAATTTCTCGAATTCTCTGCACTACTGGCTCTTGACTAGTATCTGATAAGAAGACAAACGTTTAAAAAATCGAGAAGATAAAGTAACACAGTAGTAGTTCTACTGACAGGCAGATACATCTGGCAAGCGTACATGGAAAAACCACCTTTTCCTTGGCCCGACAAACTGGAAAAATTTCTCATATATGATATACAAATGATTAACAAAAAATGCATAGGCGTTTAGCAGAAATGATCAGGATATACAGATTTTAAGACGTTACTAAAGGTGTGAATGTTTCAAAGAAAGATCCACTACATGAGAGCCCAACCGCAACAAAAAGCGCAACGCAAGGAAGTGAAATCATACATACCTTCCACAACATTCTGCGAGGGAAGTGAACGCAGAATAGCCTGCTGGTCTCCCGACAGGAGCACAATCATGTCCTTACTATCCTCCACATGCTTAAAAAGCTCAGTATTGGTGTGACTCTAAAACGAATACAATTTTTACCACGAAAGTTGGATAGTCCTGCATAGTCGCCAACCATATTCAAGCATTCATAATCTCATCAATAACAAAGAAAACATGTTCACATGAACTAATAAAAATCAAGCGATTAATGGCTCTAACATTACTGCAAGTCGTACCTAGAGCACCTAACATTACACCTCAACATAGCATAACCCGACAACACACCAATAACACAGATATCAACAAGCTAAAAGCGAATGGCGGAAGTGCGTCACAGAATTGAATTCAGTCAAGTCTCCGATTACTAAAATGCATGGATACTAATCAAAATGAAACATGACACTTACTGCTTGCATATGAACATCCTTGCATTTTTTTAAATCTTCCTTCAAAGCACCCAGTTTATCAGAATCTTCTTTCTAAAAAATAAGGAAAGATAGAACAGAAACGCTGCGAAATGAGGCAGCAACTCTTAGGACATTCCCAAAAGCTACTTAATAATTATTTATTGTCACGCTCAAAATCTTTGGCGGCATCCTAACAAAATAGCGCAATCGCTTAAACTTCAGGCAAGTCAGCAACAAAGGTGATGAATCTGACACCAGTGTCGCAAAAGCCTCTACCATTTCTAGACGGAATAGAATCATCTGTTAGTAACAGGGGACAAAACGACAAAACGTTTCTAATCAAACTCAAAACCTGCTCATCAGCATCCCTAGGCTCGCACATCTTTAGTGTCGCAGTAGAATCCAGAATAATTGAATCCATTTCCGATGACAAAAGCCTCACATCTAGAGAAAAATGTTCTTTGAAAGTGATTTCTACCGCCAGCCATAGCCAAAAGCCTACCAAATCAGAAGCCTATCAGCCTTGTCCTGCTTCACGCAGAACCAATAATCAAGAGCTAATCCTTACGTTTTGTACATGATAACATTTGCGATATGTTTAGCGCATCATCATCTCAAAAGATATCTGAGAATAAGCAGCCACTTGTGTCAAGGTTAAAGAAAACGTTCAGGCAGGCCCATATTTCTCAAGGGTGCGCACATTTCAGCTATTGGGTTTCTGATACGCAGCTCCGTACGTAAAACGTAATTAATACGAAATATACGTCACAAAGGT
Organism: Craspedacusta sowerbii; assembly: GCA_003687565.2. Lineage (NCBI taxonomy): Eukaryota > Metazoa > Cnidaria > Hydrozoa > Limnomedusae > Olindiidae > Craspedacusta > Craspedacusta sowerbii. Next base: position 10,257 of record QQSS02186810.1, on the reverse strand, counting down.
GGTACCTTCAATCATTTTGTTCACTTTCGATAAGAGGTCTGGGTTATCCTTGAGAAATTTGTTTTTCTGAACCAACTCGTCCGGTAGGGTGTCATCCTTGGGATCCATCAGGTGTTCAATATTCATGGCAGCGAGAGACTGGCTGAAAATAAAAAGGAGCGGATAATGCCGATTAACCTAGACGGCCAAACAAGAAGACCACGGTGAGATAAACAGTGCCACCATCATTTAATGCGCCAGCTGCAATTGCGCCAACAAACAGCAACATGTATCCCCTACCTAAGGTGGATGTCTTTGGCTTCAATCTCGCTACCAATTTGCCGGAGTAGCTTAGCCTTCTCCTCGCTAGACAGACACAATCAACTAAGTTAAAACCAGACGTAAAATGGCCCCCATGCTGAAGCTGATACAAGTGGCAAACATTATGAGGAACCCAACAAGGAGAGCGGAGCATTCCAGAAAATAAAACGACTCAATGAATGTAACGGCACCTACTTAGCTGATCTTACTGCAGCACTTGTAGGAACTACAATCTCCTGCTCTACTAAGGTCTGAAAATTGCACACACACAAAAAAGAATGCTTCTCTTGCCTGTACAGTGAAGCCGACTCGTGAGCCTTCATAGGTATGAGTTTTTGGAAGATATCGGGACCAGCAACAGCCGGATCATCGTATTGAAACAAAATCGCTTTAACTGGAGAGACACCTATCAATAAAGATAAGATTTTCAAGTCATAATTTTCTTGAACCTCCTACATGTAACACTAACAAGTATGTAGAAAACGTAACACCAAAGAAGAAGGGAAAGAGAAGAATAAATGTTCTTACTACGAAACATTGCAGCACTAGCAAGATCAAAAAAGGACAGGCGATTCTTAAGAAGTTTCGAGCCATTAGCCCTATGCGAGACAAGGTCTACGCTTGTCAGACCAGCAGATAATAAAATATTCGATTGTAAAGCGAGGTTGCCTTGTTAATTAGAGTACCGGAACAGCAATATAACAGCCCAATTTCACTGCCTTTGCTTTCAATGAATGTAGCTTACGCAAATAATATTATTGCATATTGCAAGACGATATGTGAATGCCTTATCATACAGATACTATTCCCCCTCTTAAAAGAACTAAACGTCTACAAAAACAAATCCAATTTCCTATACCCATATATTCTAGATTTTCTTATACGCGAGAACGCTACGAATATGATCCAGACGTGATTCTAGCAGCCCACTTTCACTGGCTTTGCTTTCAATGAATGCAGCTTATGCGAATAGAGGAATTGCCTCTTAAGATTATAGCATATCACAAGAAGATATTCGAATGCCGTATCACACAGATACTATTCCCCCTCTTATAAGTACTAAACGTATACAAAAACAAATCTAATTTCCTATATTCATATATTCTAGATTTTCTAATACGCGAGAACGCCACAAAAATCGGAGCGAATCCAGTGGTGGGTTCGATCGCGCTATGGGTAATGGGTTAGATGATGTCTAGATTTACAGGGGACTCCTCAAACAATAGGCTACGAGGGCATAGGGAGGATCCTATGCCACTCTGGCAAATTAATAATTACACACAAACACTATCAAGCCAAACAATAAACCCCACTACTATGTAAAACATACCTTGAATGGAGGGCAACTTGTCCAAATCCGGTGCGCTCATGTGGTAAACGAATTCATTCTCTTTCTTAGCATTTTCGTACCTATAATCAACCGTATATATCCTATGAGTACAAAACTACTCTAAAAATATGCGGGAGAAATTGTAACCAGAACTTATCATGTTCAAACGCAATTAAACCATTGATGTCAAGACTAGCAACAGAAAGCAAAATCATAGGTCATCAAAATAACGAGCTTTCAATGTCAGCCATGATGAAATATATTGTGGTAGTGGTTTGTAATGCAGAAATAAAACTAGAGCATACACAATAACTGCATCATTACGACAAAATTTATGCACACACTAAAAGCAAAATGATTTATCGGGGAAGAAACCCGCAAAAAAAAAAAAAAAAAAAGAGTAGCACGCACTTATTCCCAACGACATCCATGACAAACTGAACAGTCTGCACGACTTCGTCAGGCTGGTTCTAGAGAGAAAGAAAAAGTTACGACCAATGACCTCTCGTCGAATGAATAGCCAATGCAAACATGCACAGAGTCCGTACATTCATTGCACAGCAAGTTCATCCACATAGGTACGGGAAAAACTCGCTTCCAAGTACAAAATGAACTTAAACAGTTCCTCGGAGACAAAACGGCGCCAGTTTTCACTCCGCTCTCAAGGTCAGGTAGCAGTGCAGGGCCGTCAACTCCAGCAATTCAGGATTCCCGTGCAAGTTGCTGATGAATTTCACAGCGGGCAACGGACGATTCGACCAAATTCGATCGCCCCTGTGCTCACCACCACGAGACTCGCCCCGCGGGATTCGGTGCGGTTGCTCAAGCAAACTTTACAGTAAATGATAATACATGTAACTAATCATCAGGAATATCCTACTAATACGCGCCGACTATTAAAAAAACATACTTCGCAAACATTCTACAGCCAGAATCTGATTTCACTTTTCAATAAGGGCAGCTGAATTTCTCTAAGTTCATGCCTATTAAGAATCAAAATTCATATGCCAAACGTAGATGAGAAAACTTAGGATAATAGAAACATTTTCAAATTTTATATATTTATCCTGTGTCGGGGCTGTTTCTTAAAACCCCTGCTCTCGAGTTAAGTGATTGAGTCAATGACTTTCCCTATCGCGCTTGTGATATATAAGATATAAGCACCGACTTCGTTCAACAAAGCTAACTAACGAGTAAAATCACTGGCAGAGGATTCCACAAGCACCATTTAAGCACTGCAAAGGCCCCCGTAGCTTCTACAATCTTAGTGTCCAACTTCTTTGCTGCAGTCAACTGGTATGGCAGAAACGATAGAGCTCAGGTACTAACAGCAGTCTACTGATTCAATGGCGGTGGCAATAAGGTGTACTTGAGCAGCGTCCACCATTGCCGCAGCAACCATTGTATCTTCAATGTTGATTTCCAGGACATTTTCAGGACATTTGCGGGTATTTGCGTCGCCAATTCGCGGAAGTTTTCAACTCGCAACCTTGCCAGACTCGGCAAAGAATGCGATGTCATCGGCATGTGAAAGATCAGTCAGATGGCCGCTGACTCAGAATTGTAAAATCGGACACTTATCCATGTCCGGCCGGTACAAGATGGTATCAATTATGGCCGTGGATAGGTAAAAATCCTGATACGGCCCAGCCTCTGTTCGATCTTAATACATATCATTGGTTAAAAACCAATTGAATAAAATTAATCTTAGAGACTTGCTGAAACCTGCCATCAGGCTTCTGAACTGTCTTGAAACAGGATAAGAAGCATATAAAAATTAATCTAAACTTCCACTGGATAAGGCTACATTGACCTAAGAGACTAAGAACCAGCTTTTCTAAAGTTTAAGAACCAGCTCAAAATGCCATACTAAGCAATACCCATAAACCCTAATTTTCATATCAATTAAAAACTAATGCTCAGTGGAAAAAGATGCGCCCAAACCAATAACGTCTGTGAACATTAAACTCTAGGTACCTTTGATATTTTCATACATTCGTTCATCTTGTCCATTGCAGCTTTTAAATACGTAACCTACAGAAGCATATTTAAACAGTATAAAAAACAACGGAAAACTGACTGTAAAAACCCCAAACAAACGCTAGAAAGAAAAAAATTCGAACTGAAAAAAATACGGAATTCGTCGAATGGCTAGAATTACCTTTTCACCAAACTTTTCCAGGCTATGCGATTCGTTGGACATGTATATCTGGAAAGGAAACCCAAACATGAAATCAATACAACAATTAAGCAAAAAAAAAAAAACTGCATTTGCAAGTTCAACCACAGCCACACACCATACTCGATGCCTAATAGCAACTGATCCTACAATTAATATAACAACATCATTGCGATACATAAAGCACGTACCAAGTAAGACTTAACATTGACAACGAAGGAATATAAATGCAAACAAAGCAGCACGTAAATGCATTATGGTATCAAGGTAAACTTGCAAAACAATACATACACCAGTACATTATTAACTCCACAATGCCACAAAAACAAGGCAAAAAACTGCTTTCTACTTTTAATGCCAAGTCATGGCATTCATAAACTAATTTTCAATCTTGCTGCGAACCTGTGAAACTTGTATATATAAATAGCATGCTTACGTATGATATTGCATAATGCAGGCAACACTTGACTTTGAGGATGCTTGTCCACGCCTAGAAAATTAAATTTAGTTGTTGCTGTGACTTTTGGCGGAGTCAAAAAATAAAACTAGACCCTCGGGAAGCGCGAGGTGGACATGGACATGAAATTCAATGTTCAACCAAAGGCATGCGCAATACTCAATGTGCAGTAAAAACTGATCCTAACATTGTACAACAGTATCATTTCGATACACGCAACACGTACAAAAAAGTTATCCAGCATCAGCTGCAAAACGCAGAAAACTAGTAATTAAATTTAAGAACTACAAAATAAAAGAACATACTAAAAGCGTGATGTCCGATACTCCATTGGATGTGCTCCCAAAAACAAAATTAAAAAAAAATACTTAAACGCCCAAAACACGCCAATCATTTTACAAAGAAGCATACGCTTGAATCAAACATGTTACTTTTTTCGTCGAAGATCCTAAGTCAGACGAGCCCGATCCTCGAAGTAGATTCAACACTTCTTGGTAGTAATCATATACCTTAATTATTAAAACAAAAAGAACAGTTAACATAGACCGCCGAGAATAGAACTTCCTTAAAATTTTGTCGACGAAAACCTACAATCAAAACTACTATGCGTAATAAGTATAAAAGAAAAAACTGAATTATCAAACCACTTAAATAACTAATAAGCACGTGATCCTACAGTCTTAGCATAAACCATGACCCACACACTAAGGACAAATAGCGTTGTTCAAGACCCAATGGCACTTCAAAATACGTTAATTCAGGACGATGCACAGAAATCCTGTCCAGCGTCATGATAGCCGCCGAAAACCAATGTTTAACCTGCATGCTTATGCGAGCAATCAAACTGGCTTTCTTGTCATCTCGGATACCCTTCTCCAACATGGCTTCAAGAGCCTGACCCTGGAAGCAAAGACGAAAACACTGGCAAATGAGGTATCTAATAGCCTTAAACACAGTTTTACTGAGCCGTATCAAGATCACAGTCTAGTTACAGAAGTGTTTGAAGCCCAAGAAAAAACAAAACGTGAAGATTTTTTTAAATTTCTTTATGCTCGATACTGTCATTGTGTACGATAGCGTCCATCATTAAAGCAAGATTATCTGAATGCATAACTACGTAAATATTAACTTGAACATAGCCTTGGTTTAACATACCAGCATTATCGTTACTTTCATACTAAGTATATCCTGGTTCATCCCTGGCAAATGATCATCATGAATAAAGTTCTCCTAAAACAAATTAGCCAGATTTTAGCCTTATATTTCTAACATTTATTATTTTCCTTTGCAACAAGCGTTTTATAAATGCTAACTGCTTCTCCCACACACCGAATCTTGCAGATAGAAAACATGGAAAAACGTACCTATGCAAGCTTTATCGGACAATTTGGCATTCATTCATTTGGCAAGTCCAAATACATATCAAATACAGTTCACTAACTATAAGTTAACCCCATCTTAACATGCGACTTTAACAGGTCGTTGCAGAAGCGCTGTTCAGTTAGCTCCTCGGCAAATCCCACATTTTTTGCAAACAAACTTCAACATAGAAACATGCTTGAAGAACATGCACAGACCGTAAAAGCAACAGAACCAACTAAGATAAAGGCTAAGATAAATCCAATACCTTCAAATACTGGAACGCACCAGCGGCACATTGAAAGTATGTACATGCAATTTTCATGCTCTGAAAAAAATCACACTTTATTAGAAAGAACTTGAGCAAGAATTCTTCCTGTGTAGAGTTTGGCAAGCTTGACTTGAGGTGGTTGACTTAACGTATAATCCCCTGATTAATGAAAGGAACAAGCAAGTGCAAGTTTTCAACACATTCAACCCGAGTTCCTTCTATTCAAGAGCTCCAAAACAAGGCTGGATAATTATCTTTAACGTAACTTCTGCACCAAGCACCTTTGCAAGTATGCGGACATAAAAACTACGCAAGGCATAAACAATTGCTAAACAGAGAATTAAGAATGATTGCAAGTTTTGAAGAGAGAAGAACTATGCAGACTCATTCACAGAATACAGTACACTATGTGGTCTGCAAGGCATTAGCATAAGGCCAGCAACATGATAAGTTGCATGATACTAGTAAGACTTCAATTCTAAGGTCAGCTTAGGCATGAAAGATCATAAACGAGAGTATCACCTACCTCTTCAGTGAGACGATTTTCATTAGCTCCTAGCTGAGAATAAAGTCCCCCAAGGTTGTACAGTACACAAGCTTGCTCAAACCTGATGTCTTTAAGGACAAATGGATCACCGCTGTAGCTGTCATACCTAGTAAAAGCAACACACCACTTCTACTATTGATGTTAAATGATTCATGCCTTCAAAGAAGTTCAATGATTGCCAGACAAACCACCAGGAGTGCCATGAAAAAAGCAAAACTGGATAAACTGGATAACACCATTCAAATATACATCTATGATAAAGTCTATTAAAAGCATGTATGCTGATGATTAATCAGTAATTAGCCAAAAAAAAAAGGTTTAATGAGCATTTGACTGCCAGCAGGTGCCATTCCGTAGTTCTTAACCTACATTTCAACATAGAGAAACAATTTACATTACAGGGCTTGACTTGATAACAAATCATTTAAAAAATCATATTTTTAGCATTTAAAGAATGTCCAATGCTGCAGGTCTTTCATTCTACTTAACTAAAACCAAACAATGCAACCGACTAAGCCAAGTATTTGCTTTATGAACTTGTCCATCTTTTACCACATAGAAAATATAGTCAATTCTTTTTTCCCCAAGGTCCATGATTCCTGATATCGAACACTGAAAATGTTAACCAACACCTAGTCCTAGAGTACGATTTTGAAAGCGCGCAGTGCAACTAATGCAACTGGACTGACAGCAAATAAAATGCACATGTGCAAATCCAGAAATCAGGCAACATTGTGTTTCCTGAGCATTTTCAAGTCACACACAAGCTCAGTATTAGGTTGCTCAACATTGCTGATGCCTTCAAATTTTAAGCAATGTCTGAACATTGATGCTTGAAACACAACATGCTTCTGAAAGCATGTTGAAAGATAGACCTTAACATACATTCAGAGATTGCTTGATCATTGCTTGAAACACAACATGCTTCTGAAAGCATGTTGAAAGATAGACCTTAACATACATTCAGAGAATCAAAAAATGTATGCATAATTGTATTCTCAGTTAATTGGCATGCCTTGCTTTAAACAAAAACACAATAACTAAAATAATAATAGTAACAAGAGCAAAACCAAACAACCATACCATGCAAACGATGTTGCAGCAGCCCCACCTTCACACATAGGAAATCGCGACTGTAAGAACTGAAGCTGTGCATAGTATTTCCGAAGCAACCGACAACCTTGATTGTCTCTAGTAACGCTAGAAATTGCCTAAAGAAAGCCCCAAGAACCAGTAAATGGATTTTTCAGTCAGATTTTTAGGTGCATGAAAACATCAAGATTTTTATCTGGGCAACATTACAGACATCACCAATACACATACACGACAAAAATTCCCTACCGAATGAAGGCAAACCCAGCAAAAATACCAAAAGCAATACTACAAAAGAGATAACATTAAGCAATTCTTAATATTGCTGAAATGCACAAAATGTCTAAGCCTTGCATCTCAGACAATCGATTGAGCATCTATCTCTTTTAACCCTGCCGTAAAAACATTTTTAAAACATGGTTTAAAAACTTGTTAATAAAGCTATGGCAATGAATGGCACAAATAAAAATCCTCAGCCATTTAGAACTGTAGCAATATAATGGAAATACACTGCTTCAAGGCCATAAGCAAATAATAAAACTTTATACCTTCAAAACTTGAGCAAAACCATTAAAAAAAGAGACAAACGAAAAAAGTATTATGAACACGATATTACATAGGACAGTTAACTTGAATGCATCTACAAGAAAGAAAGCCTGATCATCCCAATTACCCGTAGTACAGGCACATGCACCACCTTCCGACTAGGACACACCAAAATGCAACCAATATAATGAACCCGTTCATTCAAACTACTAGATACCTACACAGACATTTGAAAATCATCACGACCAACACAAAGATTGTGCACTTTGATACCACCTTACCTTCCGCAAACTTGTAATTTGCTGGATTTCCTGTGAATATGTGTCTCCTCGTTCATGGTAAAACTCCTGAATGTACTGCATCATCAAAAATAGGTATGGCTCAGAAAGTTAAAATTAAATGCAAACTAACTGCTGCAAATAGAGAAGCTATACTCTTTACAAGCTACACTGATACAAGCACAGACAAGCATTGTCAGACTAGATACCTGGTACCCTTGCATGTAAATCAGCAAGTAAGAGATGCTTACAATCAAAACGAATACACATATTTTTCAGCAGTCCAAAAACCCAGCAAGAACAGATATCCAATCATACTGTAAATAACAACATGCCAATATCTAGCATAGCCTATACAGTCAGTACATAATACTTATGTAGCAAGACTCATTTTTGACATACTCACACAATAAAGGTAAAATTTAAGGAAAATTATCTGAGCTACTTACATCTTTAAGAGGCTTTTCAAAACCATTTTCAAAAGGACCAGGCTCTTTCATCTCAAAGCTGATCATAACATTTTTTGGGCAGCCTTCCATTTCTAGTTTATCACTATTATATCATTCAAGCAAAAGCAAAAATATGATGGTATGCAGATTCTTTATTGAGTAAAGAGCTACCCTTCATGAAATGTAATACAGTTTAGCAAATATAGCCTTTCCATATTATACAGCAGTAAGTATTTATACCACATCAGTTCAGAAACCTCAAAATCTCAAAACTTGAGCAAGTTTTCAGCTAAAAATTTACATTTTCCTAAGTGACTAATTTAACTCAAATTTACCAGCATAATGATTCCTTAATTACTAATTATATTATCTATTTTAAAACAACAGGTACACAATAGCAAAGAAAAATGAGGCATACTTCAGTTATACCTTCACGTTGTCCCAGATGAATGCTCAATTAAATCTTGCCATTCTACGTCGAACGTTTTGCATTCCAGAAAAAGATATCTATGAAATAGGCATTCATAAAGGGCGTTGGAAACATATCAAAATCCACATTACAGGAGGGGTTCTCTAGCGGATATAGATGGCAGTTGCATCACTTTTAAGGCACACTATTGATTGGACTGGCCATAGGAAATGTCCCTCAATCAATAATCAACAATTCAATAAATAAGCGCCCATAAAGTATACGGCGAGGAAGGAATCAAATTTTAAAGCACTTCGTGAGCTACTCACACTCGCAGTAAAACGTCAAAATGGGCCTCTCCAGCTACGGGCCTACTGGATAATGACGTCACCACAATCGACCGAGTCCTATGCGTTTACGTAACAACAGGACCAACAACGACAACATTCTGTTTTCCTAAATTAACTGAAAAAGCAAGAAAGAAAGTAGGCCTAGGCTCTTCGTAGCAAAGATAATCTGACAATAGGGTATAATCACTCGTGGTTAAACCTGAAGTCCATGGCACATCAGGTTGAGTGTGCTACCCTTCCCTTTACCAGGCAATAATAACAATAAGTGTTAGTCGTTCAAGTTTTGCTTAACTCGTACCGAGGTTTGTGTGAAAATCAATAACCTTTTTAGTATCCTGAGCAAGCAAGGGTTAAGAATTGAAAGTTTTTTTACAGTAATAAAAACCATTCAGAAATAAACCATTCCAGAAACCAGAAAAGCCATTCACAAATATTACGTCCCACTTTTGAAGAAAAAAACGCATTTAGGCTAATAATGTTAGGACGTGAAAATCAGAAGAGATAATAATTCTTAGCATACAAGATTAGAACATAATGTGTGCAGTGTAATAAGATTAGTCCATAGCTGAATTATTTCTATAGATCTTTTATTTATATATATTTTAACTTCATGTATTTTTCAATTTTTCCACGACACAATCTGTAGACCTCGGCACCACTCACTATTCTAGGCATGGTGCCTCGGATGAT